>BMAO01033248.1:0-124558 GCA_019973975.1 Trichonephila clavata | reverse complement strand
GTAGCGCACTCTCAGCTTGTTTTGTAACTCGTTCGCTCTTTGCTACTGTAAGTGAGGATATTGAAATGGCTACTATAAGTGAGAAGATTAAGATGGCTACTGTAAGTGAAAAAATTGAGGTGGCTACACTAAGTGAGGAGATTGAGGTTGCTACTATAAGTCAGGAGATTGAGGTTGCTACTGTAAATGAGAAGATTGAGATTGCTACTGAAAGTGAAGATTGAGAATGTAATTTTAAAGTGAGTTCTGAGAAATTTTATACAAATGGAGAGATTGAGAGCACCATTGTGTGGCTGTGATTTTCAAGTGACAGTCATGTAAATCTTTATTATTATTGATTTGGATAATAATCATTGCGTTCTCATTAAACGTTAAGCAAACAGATATTAGTATATTAAGATATTGGGTTGAATAAAAGTTGTTAGGCTTTTATCTTGACATCGAGTGATAATTTATCCGCAAATATTAACGCGAACTTCAGTTTGTTTCAGCTATAATAATATACCATTGATAGCTCAACAGAAAAAAGTTGGAAAATAACAGTTTGTAAATCAAGCCTATAATTCAAAATGGCTGTTTTATATATATATATATATATATATATATATATATATATATATATATATATAAGTAATACCCAAAAGCTAATGATATTATTGCACTGACCACACAGGAAAGAGATTTTCTCGTACAACATACATTAGTTCACAAAGTCAACAAAAATAATAGGTGTTGTTAACAAAGTATTTACTGTCGACACCATAAAAATTCAATAAAAAATATTTTACAGTATACTTTATATATCTAATAAAATAAAACAACAAAAAATAAAGAAAAAACGATGCCCCCAAAAGGAGTTGTTTAAATGAGACGAAATTGCGTATGCATAAACTTTAAGATAAGTATGTACATTAAATTTTAGCTGTCTAATAGAACTCTAGGGCGTTTTTACGAAGCAAGTGGTCACAAAACGGAGAACAATGTGAACTGAATACGGTACTAAAAATATCTATCAAAAAATAAACAATTAGGCATTATTATGAAATTACACAGAAAATTATTCGTAATTGATGTATTAAAAATTTGTTTTAAAAAAAAAAATTTTTTTTAAAAATGATTAATATACCTAGAAAATAAAATAAAAATTATAAAAAAGTGTAAAATTATTTTGAAGTATAATCTATCTTTAATAAAATTGAATAGTCACCAAAGGTAGAGTACTACGAGGGTAAGTTGAAAAATAAGTTTCCCTGTCGACTGTGGTCAGAGTGGTGTATGAAAGTCAAAAAATAGAATGAGACATTAAAGATATGACATACATTTATTTTTCCACATAGGTACCAAGTACAATGAGACATTTGTCATATCGCTTAATAAGCTTCAAAAAGCCCCCCAGGAAAAATCAGGCTTTGCATATGGAAGAAGCGTTGAACGGCTTGTTTCACTTCAGTATTACTTCCAAAGCGCCTTCCCCCGAGATTTTTCTCAAAGCCGGAAACAGATGGAAGTCGCTTGGTGCGAGATCAGGACTGTATGGCGGATGGTGTAGGTCTCTCAACCAAGTGTTGCAATATGGTTTTGCGTTGCCGTCACCGAATGTGGTCTGGCATTGTCATCCAACAGCAGAACACAGATGTGAGAAGGCAGGCCACTTTTTCCGAATCGCCTCTTTCAATTTCGACAGGGTGTCACAGTAGCGCGAAGCATTGATGGTTCCAACCTCCAAAAAGTCCAGCAACAAAACTCCTTGGTCGTCCAGAAAACTGCGAGGAGCACTTTACCTGCTAGGGAGTTGTCTTGAACTTCTTTCGGACAGGTGATGACGGATGTTTCCACTCCATAGATGCGGCCTTCGATTTGGCGTGAAATGGTGGACCCACGTTTCATCCCCCGTCACAATCCGAAACAGAAAGTCATTGCCATCTTCATGGTAACGCACGAGATGTTCCAGGCTGACCGCCATGCGTTGTTCCGGGTGTGTCGAGGTCAATTGTCGGGCACCCATCGTGCTGACACTTTTCTGTATCGAAGAATGTCGTGGATGATGTTTTGAGCTCGCTCATTGATATTCCAAGTTCTTCCACTACTTCATCGATGGTGATACGCCGGTTCGCTCTAATTATGCCATCCACCTTCCCGACATTTGCATCTGTAGTGCCGTGCCTCGTCCGTCCAGCTCTCGGTATATCCTCCACTTGCTGACATCCATCACTGAATGTGCGACACCATCTCCGCACCATTTGCTTCGACATCACCTGGCCATAGACTTCCACGAGGTGGTAATGAATTTCTGTTCTGATACTCCATGTGCCCATTCATAGCGGATAACCACTCTAACTTCCTCCTTTGACCACGAATTCAAAACGCACCTTCTCTCCATACCTACGGGGCTCAAATGAGAGTCTGGTCTCCGCTTTGCGCAGTCCCTGCTACAGGCGCCATCTGCTTGATTTGCAGCGACCTCTACCCAATGGTGTATCGGTGACTTGCGCGTTTTCCTGCTGTGTCGCCTTTCGCCCATAGCCGTTCAACGCTTCTTCCATATGCAAAGCCCTGATTTTTTCTTGGAGGGCTTTTTGAAGCTTGTCAAGCAATATGACAAAATGTCTCAACGTACTCGTACGAGAATAATAAATTAAGGTATGTCATATCTTTAATGTCTCATTCTATTTTTTGACTTCATACACAACTCTGACCACAGTCTACAGGGGAACTTATTTTTCAACTTACCCTCGAAGTTACAATGGAAATGTTGATACTACAATAGCCCTTGTTTATATATGAGTTATGTTGCGGTACGCTTACACTGCAAACAATAGACGACGGATGTCGGAATATCTTTTATTCAAAAGTGTCCATTTAAAAATTCAATCAATACTAATATTTTTCAAATTTTAAATTATAATTAAAATGTAATTTTGAGCAAATAATTTACATATTCAGTAATAACAATTTTTTTTAACCGTGCCGCGATTTTCTTAAAAGAAATAGACTCTCAGAAAATGACTAAGGGTACATTTGATAATGATAACATTTAAAATTACGGATATTACCAAAAGGAGAAAAAGAAATAAACAAATGTATAATGATTAACCTTGCGATATTTCTTAACAATATATTTTAAGGAAATAATGTGTAAACTATTAACTAGTTATAAAAAAATATTTTAGCAGCCTTAAATCCATAAATTGTTTACATAGAGCGAAATATTGTTTTTTCAAGTATTAGCATTTTTATTGATAAATTGATAAGATACATTAAGAAGAGTAATGCAAATCGAAAGTGGCCACATGCAGCCCACAGAGTGTTTGTCGTGGTCACCCAAAATCTGACTTGAACCGATAATTTGACCAAAGATTCGTCTCGTATTTTCTACTAGGACGGCCATGTCAACTCACATACTCGAACGAAACCTTTATAGTAAGTAAAAATACAAGAAAATAAAATAAAACTATAAAAGAAATTATGATAAGGTACACATTTATCTCTTTAAACTAAAATTAAATATGTTTGCAGCTATAGATTATACGAAATTTGCACCCGAAATTATTTTAATAAAACAGCTATTACTTTAATTAATTTATTTTTGTTAAATTTTTATGATACTATTAATATCTTTTTTAAGACGCAAAATTAAATAATTAATGCAATCATTTTAAAAACTTGCGCCCTTTCGGTATCCTCCGCTTAAACCATATGGGCTTCGAGCCAAATCAATTGCCTACCCCTGATGTAGATAATTTTATCATTATATGCACTGCAGGCCAACAAAAATGTAATACCATAAAAAACGAAAGATATCAAAGCCACCTTTGCTCGATGAATAACATAAAATACAAGAGTGAAATGATAGAAATAACAACACCATTAATGATGGGGAACATAAAGAAATATCTTTTTATGCAGCCGCGACGACTGACTACAAATGCTGCAGCGCTCCATGGCATTAAAAGAGAAAGGTTTGAATGTGAGTTTATATCATTTGATACTACTTCAAAGCGCTGCTACATTTTATCTGGCATAACAACGGGTGGTGTTTATTGGACCAGGAGTTTGCCTATACATATACCATCAACTACACCATATGTGTTTGATAAGTGAGAGATTGGGAGGAACGGGAGACCAAGGCTAATACAAACCAGCCAACAGTAGAAAATTGTTATGGCTTGATTTCATTCAATACCAATCCCGAATTCTGAGAAAGATAATATGTAATTTCTATAAAATGCAAGTCTTTTTATGCCAAACTCAATATATACTAGATTGACTTTTATTTTATTCAACAACGGTATTAAATACTTCCATGTAAAAAAAATGAAGTTAAAATTTAAAAACTTAAAAACAGTTTTCTTTTGTCTTCTGTAGAGTGGTGCTACCACTGCATGCAATTTGCATGCCTTATGAAGGTCGATACGTCAGCTCGGTGGCTTAGAGATAACATGCCCTCCACTTTAAGCTCAAGATTGTGGGTTCGATTCCGGTTGGAGTTCATAGATTTTCTGGTTGCGAGAATCGTAATCATGCATGTTATATGATTATGCGGCATGTAAAAGATCTATGTAGTATCAATTTTGCTAAGGTACTTTCGGCAATATTTATAATCCGATGAGAGCCATTGTAATTCAAGCGTCAAAAATTTAGTAGTGAGAAACGCTACTAGATGGTGCCACCACTGAAATACCTCTCACACATGATGGACTTGCCGTGTCTGCAGACTTGTGTGCTATAATGCAGCCCATTTGAACAAAAAAAAAATAAAGTCGATGCAGGTGAAAATTTCACGCAATTGGATATTTTCTTTAGGATGGTATAATTTACTGAATAGGCAATGTATATTTATTAAATTATACTTAAAGCATTTTTTTCCTCCATTTTTTAGAAAGGAGTTCAAAACTTAAATATTCTGAATAATTTTCCCATTATTCTGAAGAGCTTTGTAAAATTAGAAGCACAAGGAAAGGCTATAACAGTAAAATGCATTTAACAGAAAGGTGCTTTTTTCCCCTACCATTTCAATCTTTGTAATTAATCTAAGTTATTTATGTTCCTATTTAAATTAGAGCAAATGAAAAATAACTTCAATTAATTTCTTTTTATCTAACTTTTTGAAATTCATGCCTAAAGAAATGTCTGCCAGTATTTTAAAAAAATTACCTGAAACCCACAAAAAAAGTTAGACCCCCTTTTAAATAAAGAGGAAAAAAGGTACCATTTTATTTGAAACAGAGAAAATAATTTCATTTTTTACTTCACTTCGAATATTTAAACACTAATTGGAATATATATACACACGAGAGTCATCCAAAAAAATAAAGACCGTCCAGTATACAGAATGAAAAACCCAGTAATTTTGGTAAAAAGCAATTCTGTTACATGCCGGAAGCTTCCTTCCCTTCCTACGTTTAAATGTTTGTCGTATACTTTCACGAGCTTCACAATTTCCATGCTGTAATCTTCTGCCACAGGTATACACTGGGTGCAAAAATTAAGGACGAAGTCAAAAAAATTAGCATATCAGCTGAACGAAGAGGCAGAGCGGACAGAAACACCAGTCAGGAGATTAAGTGAGGTGATGTACGGTAGCACATGCGCAGATATGCAGGTAGACGTAATGGGGGAGTGTCTGAGTAGTAAAGAATGTTGTCGGTGTAAGATTAGAATTTCTGGCAAAGAGATTGCACACCGTATAGCAGTTAAAATCCCACCGAGTTGCTGCCTCAGCGAGAAATGGCGAATAACCAATCTGTTAGACGACATCTGGATGCTTTTACCCGAGGTAGAATCATTGGGAAGTTGGAGGAAGGTAGCAGTGTGACAAGTGTGGCTGCAGAGTTCGGAATTGCTCACAGCATCGTTTCACGACTTTGGAGACAATTTCAAACTACAGGAACAGCTATCCGGGGGTTCAGTAGTGGTCGTCCACGAGGAACCACACCCGCAGATGACCGGTATATTGCCTTAAAGGCCAGAAGAAACAGACGGCAGACAGCGGGAGAAATCGCTAGACACACGACACAGGCGACTGGACGACCGATATCGCGTTTTTACCGTGGCCAGAAGACTGCACGGTGGTGGTCTGTTTGCACGACGCCCTGTACGGTGTGTACCTCTAACGCCTGCCCATCGGAGAAGGCGTTCTCTGTGGTGCCGGGAATACCGGAATTGGAGAGACAATGAATGGGGACGAGTACTCTTTACAGATGAGAGCATATTCAGTCTGAGTAGCGATTCTCAATCGCATACTCATCTGGAGAGAGCGGGGAAGCCGCAATCATCCCTCGAACATCATTGAAAGGGACAGGTTATGGAGGTGGCGGTGTTCTCGTTTGGGGAGGCATCATGCTTGGTAGTCGTACAGACCTTCACATCTTCGACGCAGGTTCAGTCAACGGGACCCTTTATTGTAACGAGATTCTTCTTCCATATGTGCGTCTTTTTAGAGGCGCTATGGGTCCGCAGTTCCTTTTCATGGACGACAATGAACCATGTCATCGTACAGTAGCTGCCGAGCAGCTCTTAGAGAGTGAGGATATTGAACGTATGGATTGGCCGGCACGATCTCCGGATCTCAATCCCATCGAGCATGTATGGGATTTTTCTAGGCAGACGCTTGGCAGCTCGTACCTTACCACCAGTAACGATTCCGGAGCTTCGATTGGCGCTGCAAGACGAATGGGCAGCAATGCCTCAACAACTCATTGACACCCTCATTCTCAGCATGGGCAGACGCTGTGAAACCTGCCTAGCAGTCAGGAGAGATCATATCCCTACTAAAGACCGGATATTTTTTGCTGGACACCCATCACAGGGATGTTTCGGCCTTCCAGTCGCATTGCGCTCCATGCTACTTTTTCAATAAAGCTTCTTTTTATCCCTCTGATTTCTCTTTTAGTAAGTGTTGCTTACATTACTCATGTCCTTACGTATTCGGGATCTTACGGTATTAAATGTGTTGATTTGGAATGCTTTTATACAAAGTTATATTGAAAAAAAACCGTCTCTTCCTAATTTTTGCACACCAGTGTATATTAAGTCAAATGATAACTGTAATCCCTTAATTTTCATCACTTCCAAAACGTTTACCAGAAACTCTTCCAATTTAAAGAAATGAGGGAAATCTCTAATTGCAAAGTCCAGACTAAAGATATTTTGATTGAATGCACTGACCACCTGGCTTGATGAACTGGACGTGGAAGAGTGTAGCATAGAAATTCTGGAGCTCACAAAAATATACGACAAATGTTTCTATGAATGTGGAAATTATTTATAGATGTAAGCGAAGATACAGATATGTAAGAGAAGTACTGTTCTCCAATCAATATTGTATTTTTCGTTTGTGTACCTAACGATCTTTATGTTCTGAATAATCCTCGTGTATATGTGTTTATATATATAAAACGTGGTATATATATAACACAACTCTTATTGCAAAAAATAAGACGCTAAGCTTAAAAATACTTTTTTATGCATTATTATTTTTTCAAATTTTTATTACTTTTTCAAAATAGAAATAAGTAAATTTTTTCAGTCTTTTAATTTTTATTTCATGACATACACGCACAGGAACTGTAATAAATAACATTTTAAATCTACAGTATTTATAAGTACCGTAAAATCCTGCGTATAAAGCGCAACTGCACCCATAATTTTAAGCTGTATTTTTGATTTTTAGGTATATTCGCCATATAATGCGCTCCCCCCCCCTTTTTACGAAGGAACCTGAAGTGTACGTATGCAATGCTATTATGTTTTGAAGTTCGATGCTATTGTTCGAGATATCATCCCAAGATTAGAAAAAATAATATACTTCTAGAAATACACCAAGTTCATTAGAAGTGTCATCTATTTTAAATAAACAGTATTTCGATCTATGTAGAAGTCAGAAGTCTTAAATTTTTTTCTATGCTCATCTTATTTTTAATTTTTAAAGCTATAATTTTTACACCTGGCGTATAACACGTACCCGTAAACCTGGATCACATTTTTTGTTTTAAAAGTGCACGTTATACGCCGGATCTTACGGTAGGCCTGTAACTGAAAAAAGTAGAAAATTTTCCTAAAATGACGTTAAAGAGATTTAAATGAGACAGATTTTTCCATGAAGATTACAGCTAAAAATTTCTTAAGATGTGTATCAAACACGTGAAAACATGCGAATTTTTTTTTCTAAAAGTGTAAACATACGTTTCACGTATTTTATTGCTAAAAAAAAAGAATTCAATTTATTACATTAGGAATAAAGAAAAACGCAGTCACTAAAAAGCAAGTCGAAAGCATTAACATATAACAAATAATAACATCCCAAAAAGAGAGTCCTCTGCATTAAAAACTGAATTTTTTTTACTGCATAGCAGTTAATACAAAATATAAATGAAATTATTTTACAGTTAGCATTATAACTTCCTTTTTTATGAATGAGAATCCAAGATTCAAAATATTTCTAACATGGGATTCTAAATCTTAATATTCATTTCTTTGAAAATCCAAATAAACTGAAATGTTAAGTTGAGGAAAACTTTCAAACGTGTTGTATCTATTTTTTAAGAAAATTCAATAATTATTTTTATTTTTTATTATGCATGTTTATTTCTAATAATTAATGCTTAATAATAATTCCTAAGCAATTAAAGCAAAAACATATAAACTTTTAAGAGCAATAAAATAATTTCTTGAGTATACTTAAATAAATATGCTCGATAGAGAAAAAATACTTTAAAAAATATTTGTTTTAATAGTACAAGTCTAAATGTAAAAAAATAATGAACTATATAATTTTAAAAAAAATTTAGACTCAGATAATTTGAGGAAAATCAGAAAAGTTGCTCAAAAATATCTCCAATAAAAATTATACGATAACAATTAAAAAGGTCATAAAAATTAAAATATATACTAACGTACTATGAGTATTGTCAACTTTAAATTAAATTAAAATAAACTTTCACATTTTTTAAAATGAATTCAAGGTCGGTTAAACTAATTTAACTAATACTTATTTAAAGAAATTTATTATATAAATAGCAGAGAAATTTACGCTTACTTTTTTCTGACTTTCCATAAACTGCTTAAACTTTTTGTCTCGAAATGTTTTCAAATAGAAGGTACAATCCTTGAAAAAAATCTGTATAATACGAAAACACAGCATAATATTCTCCATTTTTTCTCAATTTTTACCGATCAAAGATATAGAGTAATCACGGTGAAATTAACTTCAGGTATATCGCAGCGAATATAAACAGCTTCCACTGTGAATCCCATTAGTCAACTCCAACCATTTAAAATCCGACCGTTCAGCGCCGTCGAAGTTATTTTCTCTGCGAAGCACGTGGTCCAATCCATCTTCCACAGCAACCTGGCGATGCCACTGCCATCTGTCGGAAATTAAGAATACTATTCTATGGTCGATGTTCCTGAAAGTAAAAGCATTAAATGAATAACTTTTTTAGTTTAGGGATGAAATGGGAAAGTAAATTAAGCGTGTTAAGAGGTATCCATAAAATTTGACGTACCGAAATGTAAATGAAGATCTAAAAAAAATTAAACTATGTTTGAAAATTTTATTCATAAAATCAACTTAAAAATATTTCTTTGGAAAATATATTTTCATAGCAACAAATCTACAGCGCAGCATAGTTCTCTGTTTTCAAAATCGCCTTTCTATGTATGATATCTGGATAATTTTGTCTAAAAATTACTGTTACAAGTACCCTTATACACTGCGACAGATATCAATTGTATATTTTTTAAAGTTATTAAAACGAAATGTATCACACTTCACATTAATTTACATTTTAGATTTATGTATATTAATATCAATATAAATAATATATAAAAGTATAACAAAAGAAAAACAAATATATATTTTTGCAATATTTTTCAAGGTTTGAAGGTAAAAAAAAAAAATAATAAAATTAAAGTAGATCGTTCATCTAAATATTTTAACTTTCATCTTTCATTACCAGATTCAAAGACAAAGAAAAATGCGCATAGAAAATTTTATACTTGCCCTTCAGGTAAATTAACATTGCTTGAATATAACATTCATATTAAAATGTTTATGCAACCAAAAAGAAATAATGTGTTTTATTTCCTCCCAGTACTTTAGTGTCAACTCCACAAAATAATATGTTGTTAGCAATTTTATAAAACATATTCAGTGTTTAGCAGGAGTGAATATTAATGCCGCACTATTCAGCTACTCGAAGGCTTTTGGCAACGGACCTCGTGATTTTGAATTACAGTCAAGTGACGAGGACGACACCTGAGTCGGCAGCCTCCTCTTCTAACTATCACAGCAATGGGAGGACGTTTAAATTTTCTACAGATTTAACGTGCAAGGCTGCCCTACACGTCGATTTTTGAGCGGTACTAGGCTCGAACTCATAACACACGAGGATCAGGAGTCCGTAACCTTGACTATTAGGCTACCACATCCACAGGTGTTACGTTTGGTGTTGTAGTTTAGAAAATGTGAGGCCAGCTCAATCCTCGTTCCTTTACCGAGGCTCAAAATTACGAGGGTCGTCGCCAGTAGTCTTCTTGTTGCATAATAGTGTGAGGTTATATAACTTTCCCTCTGTTTCATCTACGGTGTGCATGTTTTTGAAACGTCATGTTAAAAAAAAAGAACAATAGCTCTTAGCATTTCATTCTAGAACTCAGAAGAATTTTATAACTTTGCTAAATTTTAACATCGCAATAAATTGATATTATCACATATTCCATCTATTCGATAGCGAAATGTTCTCAAAATATTACCTATTTATATTAGATGCATTATGCATTAGTATGTATGTGCTTTCCTTCGATTGTTGAGCATTAATTTTACTAGGCTGTTATTAAATCGAGAAAAAATTATTCAATAAAATTTATTTTACCTTCATTTATTTATCTCATTCAAGGAAATTACACTCAGAACAACTCCCGGTGTTTGTGATAGAGTGTGTTGTCGCAACAATGTATATTTTAAATAGTAGCAGGCATGGTTTATGATTGGAACATTGTTAAACTGTCAAAATAATGCAATGTCATGATAAATACTTCACTTATTACATCGCTGGAAGTTAAAAACATTCACCACTGGAAATGCTACAAAAGAAAATCCTCGTTTAAACATCCTACATCCAAAACCCGATATCCAGTTTAAATAAATTTTCTAAGCTGCTGACAAGTACCAATTCGAGAACTGTCATTTAGTTTCCAGGAATAAATAAAAATAGATGCTTGTCACACATTGCAAAAGTTGTCATTTAAGAACCAAATGATCTGTAAATGACAGATGATCGAACCGAAATAGAAACGGGATGTTAGTAATAGGTGTTTTCTCTTAAGTTTGACATAGAAAGGGGAACTGGTTACATTTCTGCTACTGTAAACTAATTTACTAGCCCTCTTATATAGAATGATTAATATTTAATGTACTACAGGTGAAACCATTATAAGTTTAAGTAGCCGTTACGCTCCCGTTTTGCTGGGTATTTCATTATATTATAAGACTATGTATTGTTTTTTCAAATTATTGTGACCTAAATCCTAGCTTTCAATTGTAATCTAAAACATTTTTATAGCCCTCACCAGTGGCGCACACAAGGGGGGGGGTTCACGGGTCCGGAACCCCCTCTCCCCTAAAGTCCTTGATATTTTCCCCCGATTGATTATAATCCTATGTAAATAGTACGTAAAATTTACTTAAGTATCTGTTATTAATAATTAATTTCATTAATTAATGCTAATTATTTATTCAATTATTAAGTTTTTACTGTATTTTTCCCCGAAAATTGACAAAATCAAAAGAATATGTTGGGCGGCGTATTGGAGCATGATACGAGAATGGTGGACTTCCGCCCCTGGACCCCCCCCCCCCCTTGAAAAAACCTGTGTGCGCTACTGGCCCTCAGGTCTTGATTTAAAAAGCACACGACATTAATTTCAAAGACGGAAGTATATTTATCTTTTACCTCCCCTTAGCCCCTCTACACGGAATCAATTTCAGCAAAACCCGTTCTTAACGGAACTCACTAAACAAAAAAATATTTGCCACATTTTAAATTATTAGCTCTAATCGCTCAAAAACAGAAATTTGTAACTCTTATTGCTCAAAAACAGAAATTTTTGTCTCTGATGCCCCTACAACCCCCTCATGGTGTAAATTTTTAAATTCATTCGATAATAAATGGTCGGAATATTCATATCAATAATGTTAAAACGAAATGTTATTGAAATGCTATTATGAAAAATCATTAATGGTCTAAAAATGACGTAAAATTATAAGGCATCCCTTGTCTTGTTGTGTATATATTTATATATATATAACCTACTATTTTTCTCAAGAAATCTCTGATAAAAAAATAAGAGAAAAAGCAAAGTGAGTGGTTATTAACGTCGCAGTCTGTAGGTCTTATAGATTCGGAGCTATATATCTCTTTTCTACTATATATATTTATATAAACATATATAAGAAAAGTATTTTATGTATATGATGATTTTGGAAGGCTAATTTTAACTGTTAATAAATACACGAAGTGATAAATCTATTTTCAGATTATTCGAATAAAAATATTCCTAAAACTAATTTGGTTATAGATTACATTAAGTTTAAACTTAGCGTAAAATCCGGAGTATAACGCGCACTTTAAACACAAAAAATAAGATCGAAATTAACGGGTGCCCGTAATACGCCGGGTATAAAAATGATAGCATTAAAAATAATAGAAAGAGATGAGCATAAAGGAAATTAGATTTCAATATACATCGAAATATACTGTTTATTTTTAAGAAGTGACATATATAATGAATTTCAAGAGTTGCAGTACGAAAAGTATACTATTTTTTTCAAAAGCCTGAGATAATACCTCGTATAAATGACATAAAAACATGGGATTACTGTATACGTACATTCCAGGTTTCTTAGTAAAAACGAGGGGTGCGTTACTGGCGAACATACATAAAAGTCAAAACATGCAGCTTGGAAGTATAGGTGCGCGTAATATACCGGATTTTACTGTGTGTAAAAACTTATTTCAAAACAGACTATTGAATATAAAATTATAACCTTATATTAATTAGCTTATGAATTTATTAAAATTTCAAACCAATATATCTCGTTCCGTTTTATAGTAATTATTATTAAATGGTAAATGTTCAAGCTTTAAAAATTAACCATTCTAAAAAATGTCAAATTTAATTACAATAAACATTTAACAAGGTTTGAAGTCTTTAATTTTACACTTAATAATAGTTAACAAAAGACGAAAATTAAACAAGAAACTAATTTTTAAGAGTACTTAAATAATAATACAAAAATATTTATAAGTTTTCAAATTTAGTTGAATTAAATAAAAGATTAGAAAGAGTATTAACTTTATGTAAAAACCAGTTTTATATAAAACACCAAAAATATATTTGAGAAAACATGAAAATTTAATAACATTCATATTTAAGCACTTAAAGAAATTAAGCTAACTAAAAATTATTTAACACCATTTGCAATTTTATAATCCAAAGAAAAATCGTGATTCTATATTTCAAAAAATACTCAACTATTTTCTTGCAAATCACAGTGAGGAAGGGAAAAAAAAGAGTTACTTTTCAAGAAATAATAATAAAAAGTATACCACAGAATTTCTTCACAAGTAAACAAATTTCCTTTATTAGAAAATTTTGCTTCAAATATATGAACTAACAAAAGTTCTTTTCAAAACCAGCAGAAAAGAACTTTTTAACTTCCTCATTATTATGGATTATGGAATCTTTGTTGCTGAATTATGCAGTGAGAACGCGCATTTGTATAAGAATGCAGGCCTACAAGCTTTAAAATTCATAGAATATCTGAAAAAAGGACATTTTCACATGCTTTTATTTCAGTTTTCACATGATTGTGAAAAAAGACTTTTGTAGCCACTTTTTCCACCTTGATGTGCTTGAATTTTGAAATTTTGTGCAATCGTGTGAAAAATAACAGTATAATAATTTAAACTCTCAAGATTTAATTGGCAATTTATCTATTACCATTAAAGCGCAAAAAACAATTAATGTGCAGATTATCAAAGTATTGGGCTAATTTATTCGGCTTATCTCCTTATAAGATGGAATTTTTTTCATATCTTAATTAGTTAGTTAGTCTACAGATTATCTAGATAATCTGCACATTATAAGTAAGCAAGTAATCATTAAAGTGAAAAATAAGAGAATGTTTGAGCATCAGCATTGTTTTTGAACCACCTAATATTCAGATAAATAACTTAGTAAGAGGGAAGATGGATTTTTATAAGATGGAATTTTTTTCATATCTTAATTAGTTAGTTAGTCTGCAGATTATCTAGATAATCTGCACATTAAGTAAGCAAGTAATCATTAAAGTGAAAAATAAGAGAATGTTTGAGCATCAGCATTGTTTTTGAACCTCTTAACTAATATCCAGATAAATATAACTTAGTACTAACTATACATTATTAAATAAAATACACGTGATTTTATTCTATAGAATTTTGTATAATAAGCAACATATTACAAACAAAATAAAATGACATTTGTTGAAAGACATAATGCAATTTATTTATTTTTTTTTTTTTTTGAATTTCAACGATTAAATCCATCAATGAACAAAGTAAAATATATATAATCAATTGAACATTTTTAAATTATAACAATTTAAGAAATGAATTTGCGGGCTAGACTACGCTTATTTTCTACCTCCATCTAAAGACTGGTGACAATTTGGATAATATCTGTTGACGTTTGTGACACGTACACCCATTTGGGGTATATTTAGATTTTCTGTCGCATTCTCTGAAACCTTATTCAGTACCACCGAATATTTCCTTTTTGCTGTTTGACGTAAGAATATATATTTACATATCCTCTGTATCCTCTATCTTTAAAACTAATCTACTTAGTAACATTAAATTCTAAACGTACAAAAGCTGTTTTTAAATACCCATCCAAGTAAATATAATTAGGGAAATAAACTTTTGAATTGGACAAATCGGAACTCGTTCACGAGCACATAATGCGTCACGGCTCGAAAGTTACGGGAGTAAGACGGTTCAGGGAAGAAGCAGACATGATCTTAAAAAATTGCTAGTTTTATTCCTTCTTAACACTTAATGCAGTGCTGCTCAAACTTTCAGTATTTGCGACCCCCATATTCAATCATAATTTTCATCGCACTCCCCCCTCCATACAAATAACAAAACATTGAATTCATGACGCTAAAGCTACAACAGGACATTAACCTCTTAAGTGCCCTCGGCGTATATATACGTTTTGCTCAACCAGAGCCTAAAATGTCCCGGACGTATATATACGTCTTGCCGAAGTACGATCTTTTATGTGCACTGCTATCTATAAAATTATTCCGAAGGCTTCCGAATGCAATAAAAGGACCTTGACGGTGTTTGCGAAGGACTTACTTATATTAGAGGATTTCCTTATTTGTTCCCCTTTTCTTCTTTCCCTCTCCCCTCCCCAATATATCACATACGTGTACCTACGTGCAAAACGGAAGCATTGAGAAGTAAATCGCTTAACTTTTAATCGGCAGTTATAAGACATTATTTATAAACCGTATTTGTTATCAAGATAAGTGTTAATTTTTGTTTATAGTTTTACATGTAACAAGCCCGTGGGGTCACTGGTAATTGTTAAACTTGTTCTTAGTATTGTTAAATTAATTATAAAATACATTGTGCAGTACTGATACATTTATAAGTGTATTATATCAGTGTAAATGTTAATTTTATTTTTTATTATGTCAGAATATATTTTGCTTGTATACTTTCAGTAAATTAATAATATTTTAAAATAATCTTTTGTTTTCGACTTCTCAATATGCTCGTGCCTCCTCGCAGAGTTATCACGCCCCCTCAGAGGGGCGCGCCCCACAGTCTGAGAAACGCTGACTTAACGAAAAAAATACAACTTGACAGCTTAACTCTGGCAGCAATCTGAAGCAATCTGAAATCCTAACACTTAATCTGACATATGAAATTATTGAAAATCGCTTAGCTTCAGTTGGAGTGCCTTGTGCAATCTTTCTCGAATCCCGATAGCTGGTCAGCTCCAACGACATTTACTTCCTTTCTCTTGATGGATTTTACACATTTAACTTCAGGACGTGTGACTTCTCAGTCGCAACTCATCTTTTCTTATTCTTAGATTTACGCTTAACCATTAAATTTACTTATTTAAATAGTTATATTTGCAGAAAATCAAATCATCTCTACAGAGAGAAAGCGATTTTTAAATTGAAACCACATTTAAACAATAGTTTCCTCAAGAGTATTAGTAGAAGAACCTAAATAGCACCGTTACAAATGTAAGTAAAACGTATTATTATTGCTTTTTATTAAAGTCTTACTCTACAACAGGGTTACAAATGTAAGTATAACGTATTATTATTGTTTTTTATTAACGTCTTACTCTAAAACAGGGATGTCAAACTCGCGGCCCACAACGAACATTTTTGAGGCCTGGCCAATATATTGGCACAAAATAATATATAATAAAGTGTTCAAAAATTCTCCCGAAATTAGGGAAGATATTAGCAGAGAAGAGATGTCAAGTAGCAGGACATAAACATTAAATTTTTCTTGTTCTTTTACATATGTTTATCATAATATATTAATATATTACAGTAGAACGTTATTTATCCGAATCAATTGGGACCGGACACCGTTCGGATACGCGATTGTTCGGATAACCGAAAATAGAATGCGATTCATGAAGTATATGATACAGGACACGATACGAATAATGAAAATCATCACATGCGGGAAGTGTGCTTGAAGAAAAAGCAAAATAGATGCAAAATGTCGCCATTTTACCTTGATTGTGGAAAATAATCACTTATTTTTCGATGTACCATTGCACACCTTCGTTTTTTCACTGCAAGGTTTCTGATTCTCTTCAACAGCAATAGTTGAGTAAGACAGAACTCTTATTGTTGTTCGTACCACTCCATAGCTGTCTCTAACGCAGAAACGCTTCAGCATTTGACGAACCTTTGCTACTTTCGTTGTTGTTGTCCTCGTCTTCATCCGTTTCATCGTCGACAGGGTTAGATTTCCCTTGCACGGAAGTCCCAATCTCGTCATCATTTAGCATTTGAAATCCATTGTCATCTGCATTGCATGCCATCCAGGTTTCTACATCAACAAAACTAACAAAAGAGCACGTATACGCCCCTCACTTGGAAACAAACTGATCTTATTTTCCGCACAGATATTTACCATATCACACAACTGAAATTTTCCAAATATCCCTCCCCTTGGAGTTTCCCGTCGCTTTTGGCTTCACACGAAACAACTGTTGAGCATTGCACTGTTTGAAAACATATCCGGACTTTGGTTCGGATATTTGACGCTCCGGATAATAAACGTTCGGATAAACGACTTTCTAATGTATTCGAAATAAACTTACGTTTCTATGAATATTGGTTTCTTAGCAGCGCACTTAAAGTTAAACTTTGTTTGTTAGACCCAAGTTAAACATTGAGTTTGACACTTATGTTCTAAACATGAATGCTGTTTCTATCGGGGAGCTCATAATTTTTTGGTTCTATCAAGTACCGAATTTTCCACCTGATCTGGTTCCCATTTTAAAAACTTCCACACCACGCTAACGTGAGACAGCCCCTCGTAGCTGGTCTTAAAGACCCCAACTCAAGACTCTTTGGCCACGAGCACGTGACCACAACCAATTGGAAACGACGACTACAGTCAAGTATAGAAAATTTGTCATCTTCTGTAGATCTCGCAGTTTGACAAAATAAATCATATAATAATCTGCAAGTTAAAACTAGCAATGTGCACATCAACTTCCTTTGGAGTTTAATGTTAACAAACCGATTAAACTTAGTGGTATTTTTTGTTCACTTTAGAGAGTCCGGAATTAAATTTTATGATAAAAAAATGCTTTGAGGTCTTTGGGATATATTGAATTGAATACACGTCTTTTAAAGAGATAATTTAAAGATTATTCGACGAAATTGGTTAAAGATTCCATTATAATTTTAAAGAAAAGCTATAATCCATATTCAAATTTAAAAAAATAGAAAATAATAATTTATAAAAATATAAGAAAAAGTACAAAATAAGCTTTTTTTAAAAATGAAATAGATATTCTGTTTGCGTCAACAATTTTGAAATCAAGAAAAAATGCTATATAAGTCCGGCAGCAATTATAAAATTTTACTCCATGTAAATTGCAAGTTTTCAACATCTTCGTTACATTTCAACTTTTAATGAATATTTAGGAATATTCTTACCTTTTGACATTAATCATAAATGTAACTCTTTTTCGTACTGTTTTCAGAGTATTAGTATTAATGAGCTTTTCTTCTGTTGCAAATTTTATTATTTGAAAAATAATTTATTCTGTGTTTTGGTGAACTAATAAAAGTGAGTTTTTCTAAAAATACTTTTGTTAGTCATTATCATCATATCTGGCTAGACAGTCCCTTGTGGGCCAGAGCTTTACTTTGAAGACTCCTCCATAATGACCTCTTGTTTACTTTTATTTTCCAAGTTTTCTCGTTTATAATCCCAAAGTTTGATTCCACTGAGTCTGCCCATCTCAGACTTAGTCATCCACGCTTCCGAATCTCAGTGATTTTGAACTGTTGTACCTTTTTGACAACATTATCATTTGACATTCAAATTATGAGGGCCATCCAATTAATTCTATTTATTTTTGTGTATTTAATGATGTCAGGCTGCTTATAAATTCTACATAATTCAAAATTGTATCTTCTTCTCCAGGTATTGTTTTCGTTTACACCTCCAAGTATACGAATTATTTTTCTCTTAAAAGATGTCGTTCGATTTTCTTTTAACTTTTGCTTGTATTTACTTATATTTCTCACTTTATCGTAAATGAAAATTCTTTGACTTATATTCTTTTATAATGGTTCTGTAGAATAGAAAACTTATTTTTACTAAAGGTAATGAGTTGTTAAAGAGTAAATAATAAAATATATCTTAAAGATAATAATGTAACAAAATGAAAAAAAAAATACTACAGGAATTGAGTTTACTGTACGTTAAGTTCATTTATAAGATTGAAAATGTTAATATTTTTTTCCAATTTATTTTGAGTGATTTAACAAAATGAAATTTACTTTTATTATTTTTATCAAAAGAAATAAAACATTAAGTGCAACAAAAATATTAACTTTGATATTTTATCTTAGACTGTTCATTGAGGATTTACTTGTGATAAACTAGACTCTAAAATTATTCTTTTCAAAAGCGTAGTAACATCTGTTATGTGTATTCTGTACCATTATCCAGTTTTAAAAAGTAACTAATTTAATTTTAAGCAAATTTAATATTTGATCATGACTTTCTTTGAAAATAAATAATCATCTCTTACAATGAAGCGTTCGAAAAGAATAAAAATATGACGCAGTTAGAGAATTAAAAAAAAATCAAAACAACTTCATCGGTTGACTTTATCTTTCTTTTCTAAAAAAAAGGAGAAAGGGATGCACGAGTGTTTCTAAATTAAAATTCATTCAATACATTGAATTTTCTTTTCATTTCAATTCGAACATTTATGTACAGTTAAATCATTTTCAGGGTCCCATTGCAAGACTTCTAAAAAGTGCTTACAAATTAAGATGTCTCAAAATAAGTTTCCATGAAAAGCACTTCTTTCCTACGATAATATTCCTTCTTTATAAAATAATTCTTTAAAAAATTCCTTTGAAGTTATTTCAAATAATTGAACCGTGGATGTGCAGCGTAAAATCCTTTTATTTTCGGAAATAAGTAACAATACACAATAACACATTTACAATTCCTCAATACTCTTGAGACACGTTCGGAGTGTGCTTTTTGTATCTTCAACACATAGATTCTTTCTATTCCGTCATACATCATATTTGTTAGAGCACGTGATACTTTACTTCACGCCTACGAAGCTAAAAACAAACTTCTTGAATAAAACATTTCTTTCTAGAAATGAAGAAAGGTTTTTAGTTTTCTTTTCTTACATTTTTTTTTCTATACGCGATATTAAATTCAGGATGTAGCTCTAAATTCTTTTTTAAAGTTGCGTGAAATACAGACTGGCCATATCCGTTTATCACTTTATGTGAAATCTCAGCTTAAATATGACATTACTTAAAATGATCAAATATAAAGCTTCCGTAAAGCTTAAATTCGTAAACATACAGAATTTATAATAAGATTTATATTTTGTTTTTTCTTAAGAATAATTTTTTTCATTTTCATATAAACAATGTTTACATTTTTTTTCATACACCTTGATATAACAATTTAATTATCTTGACGTTTTGATTTATTTCACTATCAGGAAAAATATTTGAAACTAAACTCAGTCGCACAACAGCACATGAGGGCCAAGGCCTACAATGCCCAGCTCAGTTTTCATGACCTTGGGCACTAAGGTGCATGAGCAGATGTTCCGGTAAAGTAGTGGATCTGAAGCAACCCCCCCCCCCCCAGTGTTTAGTTCCCTCAAGCACACACAAGTCTGGTACTCATTTTATCATTTAATAAACCAACCGAAGGGATAAAAAGCTCAGTAAACCATACCCAAAATGGGGTTTGAATCCCGAACCTATAGCGTGGAAGCGCGATAGGCTAACTCTCAACCACTGGGCTCAAACTATTTAAAGTAACAGCAAGCTTTAAGGAACACTGTATAATTTCGATTACATTTAAAGAAACACAAAAGAAATATTTTTAAAATTTGATTAATATTCTATATTGGTGTATTTATAATAAATAAAACGTGAAAATATTACTTATTATTCTGCAATCATTCAAATTTAATTTGAAACAAATTACTTAAATCACAAGAAAGGATTTTTTTTAAAAAAAAATATCCAAAATGTTTAAAAAAGTTTTTAATGCATCTATTGAATTTAATTTACGAGTTATGTTTTTTCAAGTACATTATTCTATTTTACAGTAAGCGATAGAAATCTACATTCAGAAGTAGCACTAAACAATTTTGCTGACCAAACAAAAACAGGCCCCTTATCTTCTAAAAATGTTAAATTAAGTCTTAAGAATCAGTGCTAAGCAAAATTAAAATAAAAACAGTCTCATGAATCTACTATCTCTAATGATTGCTGATATTCTCTCAGAAAGGTAACATACAGTTAAAAAATTCAATCCCATATAGAAAGAAGAAATTAATTTTTAAAGTTCAATTTTTTAATTTAGAAGAAATGGAATGGAAACACATACAATACAACCTCGGCTATTTTTTTTTTAAACTCTGAACTAATTTATATCACAAATAAAACTAAACTATTTTAATTAAATTAATAACAATACTTTTTTATTGCACAGATATCTTAATTTCACACTATATCTGTACAAATAATTAAATTAACAATGTTAATAGAAATAAAACGTTCTTATATTGATTAAACCTCAAAGCAATAAGCAAAAAGTTAAAGGATACATTTTTCTAAAAAAAAAGAATTGTGCTGTAAGTACTCAAAATAAAATAGAGTACATGAAATTGTCATAACTGAGCAGTAAGATTTCTACGAAGGCAATCAGCACTAATTTGAACAAACAAACTATAAAACTTTGCTTGAAATTTTGGTGTATCTGAATTTCCGAAAGTTGATTATGGTTATTTTTAAAATTCATAATTTAGTTTTTTTGTAATAAACATTATTTCCATTAAAATATAAGAGAATTCTAAAAAAGTCCTGCTTGGCAACCGGGCGACTAGGGTTCGATCCTCCCCTTTTTCAATTTTACCGTCTCTCTCCCTCTCTCTCTCTCTTGGAGACCCTTTTTCATATTAATAAGAACAAAATTAAAAAAATCTCCAGGAAGAGATGGTATCACAAATAAGCTGCTAAAATAGTTGTCAAGAGGAAAATAGCCATCAACACCTCAAAAACAGAAGCCATATTTTTCGCTAGATGCAAAATTGCACCAGACTTCTATATCAGAGAGAATAGAATCCTCTGGTCTAGTCAAAATAAATATCTAAGAATTATTCTTGATAAAACTCCTACTCTAAACAACATATAACATTTATCAGAGAAAAATGTATATAAAAAAGCCGCGCATAAGCTATATCCCTTACCGCACATCCAGTATAGTGGTTAGTGACACTGACTGCGGTGCCGTAGGGACTGGGATCGAATCCCGGAGAAGGCAAGGATGTTTGCGTTGTAATCTTTCTTCTTTCTTTTGTGTTGTAAGCCCACGTGTGATACGCGGGTGGTGCACGGGGCTTATAAATGTTTTCAATAAAAAAAAACTATATCCCTTAATTTCCAGAAAATTAAAATTAAGTAATAAAAGCAAAGTGCTTATATATATATATACTCACTAATCCTAAAAATAGACCCCAATTAATGCCTCCCCTCTTTGAGGACATGCACCAAAGAACCATATTAATTACAGTCGACTCTCGATAAGTTGAAGGGTCCAATGAAAAATTTCGAATTATCAAAAGAGGGTAGGAAAAAACTCGCAAAATACAAGAAGAGAAATTTATTTCCAACACATTTAAATTTGAAACTATGTAGTAAAACAACAATTATATATACATATGTATAAAGTCATTTTAAAGCATTTTTAAAAAGTACATATTGTACAGTATAAATATTAAACAGAAGTTAAAAGTCTTGTATTTATGTATTGAAAGTCATGTCACATTTATGTATTAAAAGAATACATATTGTATATGATTAAATTTTTTTGAAGTAAAAATCTGTAATCTTTTTGTTTTGTTTTATGGTATTTAATGGTTTTTTCCCCAGTATAAATGACGCTTGAAAACGGTCCGCATCAACATGATTTGAAAGAACAAGTAGCCTAGTTGGTTTAGTGGCATTTTAGCTTCTGTCAGAATTATCGGAGTCATCTCCTATGATCATTAAAGATGCTACTTTACAGGGAAGACAAGCAGACAAAATAATTCAAAACATATTAAGCTCAAACCTGTTTGCTACTGGACTCTACATGATAGTGAGTATTTGAATTGTCGAGAGTTTCATTAGATCACTTCGAATTATTGCGTGTTGTAGTCTGGCCGTGTACAGAATTTACTTCGAAATATTGAGTGTACCAAAACGTATTGTTTTAGTTCGAAATATTAAGAATTTTTCTAGGGGTTGAGCATATACTTCGAATTAGCGAGAGGTTCATATTATCGAAGGTTTGAATTACGAATAGTCGATTGTATTTAGAAAGTGCCCAAACCTTAATTTTCAGGCAAATTCTTAACGCTCGCTGGTTCATGAGGAATGTAGACCTCAGAGCCACGAGTAAAATACCCACTATTAGACAAACAATCGGGAGAAATTTCACCAATTTCTTTAAAAACATTGAGAACTCTGATAATAAATTGATCACTAGCATAAAAAAATATACTCCTGATCTTAATTTCCACAGACCCAGGTCAATCCTAATTGATCTTGCTTTTCTTTAATTCCTAAATGTGTTCTTTATTATTTAAATTATTTATCTTTTACTTTTATTCTTAAATTCTACCTATTAACTAGTCAATGATTGGTAGAGCTACTCCCTTAAACTTAAATGCAAAAATGGCTGACCTCTCTGATGAGCCAATCACAGAAGCTCCACTCGATATCAACTCTTTTCTGCAACCGAATCAACCCATTCACTCCCATCACGAAAATTTTTCTATAAAAGTCAGGATTTTTATTTTAATTTTTTTATATTTGTAATTTTATTCATATCAAAATATAATTTTTTTCTTTTTACTTATTTTTAATAGTTATATTTTAAATTTAAAGAATTTTTATTAAAAATAGCAATTTGAAAGCGTTTTAATTTCATTTAAAATGTCATCAAAGAGATGTAGTTTCGGAAGAACTAAGTGCTCCTACCCCATCATACTACAACTACAAACAACAAAGTAAGGTTCAAATGTACAAAATAAGTAGTAAGCAAATTGTAGGCTCGAATTATGCATATAGATGGTGTTTAATGTATAAAAAATGAATATTCGTATATACATATATATATAGCGAATGATTTTTATTACATTAAGCAATAAACAGTGTTTTCCAAGAAATATTATAATTTATATCTATTTCTAAATTTAATTCAAAATATCTCTATGCGGTCACTTATTTAAACCTCAAGCATTTTTTCCATTCAGATTCTTCATTGTCTCGATAACACCTGTGAAGGACTGATACACGATATCAGAAAATCGAGACTAAATTGAGAAGGTTGAGCCAAACAAACACGTTTTTATTTGGAGTTCCTCAACATATATACAATACCGTTTTAAGTAAAATAGTGGTAGCTATTTACAGTATGCGAATTGATCCTTCATACAAAAAGGTAAATGAATGGTGGCGCCACATATCCACGAGAAGACTATTTTAATTTGAAACTCATGTCCTTAATTTCTTGAAGATGAAAAGAAGAATTACTTATTTTTGTTCACACTGCTCTTATAGAAGCTCCCTCCCATGTACCTGAAAACTCCAAGACCGGTGGAACTTTTCCGTATGATTGGCCCAGCCAATCAGAAACGTCCATCTCTTCGCATGAAAATGAAAACAGTCGCTCCTCATCTGTATATCGGATATGGGATGGAAGGCCGCTAGCGGGCCATTTGCCCAATAACAGCACTGTAGATACATATATTATAGGGCCCACAAATATTAGAAGCCTTAAATCTTTAGTAATATTTAAGTAAATGGTTGAGAGAAGGCATATGGTTTATATGTATTTTGTTGTTCGCTTTTCTTTATTCCAGGCAGCATTTGATGGTTTCTACTCTGCACCTTTTACAACACCCAGCAGTCAAGATTGGTAATATCCTACTTTCAAGCACGGTAGTAACAGAAGGCAGTGCGACAAATCAAAATCAAATCAACTTAAATGATTTCCGTTGTATTGCCTCCCTATTCAGAAATATTTTATATTAAACGCTTAAGTAAAGGTTTTTTAAATCATTTCGTTATCTCAAGCCAATCTAAAAATGATTCATGAACATGCTTGGCCCATAACCTACGATACAAATTATAATTTTATCCATGATCATATTTTTACAGGGTGGCAAACAATTTACAAAACTTGAAATAAATCAAAGTCTGAAAACTTTAGACATTAAATTTATTTATATTAGCATAAAAAAAGGTTAAATCCTTAAACCTGAATATTAATCAAACATTAAATGCAAGAAAACTGTAACCAAATTTCTTTTTAATATTACATACCGCTTGAATCTTTTTAACAACATCTTTATAGCCATAATAAAGCCCTATCTGACAAGCAAATTACGGCAACTTTATATACTCGTAGTGTTGGCAATTATCAATGACATAGAAAATTGCCATAGGATCTAATGCCATTGGACCTATTGCGAAACTACGTAAATTAAATGAGGAATAGACACCTCGATCTGCTTGTACTTCATGGGAGGAAATGCATCATAAAGGAAATTCCAGGTGAGGTAGAATATTGAAAGTATATTTTAACATTTTGGCAGATAATGAGTATTTCACAAATTCAAAATAATCAAACACTTGTATTTTTTATTAAAGTGTAATAAGTTACATACTTTAAAAAATAAATGAATTTATGTTCTAAAATAAATCTCTCAAACATCCCTTGTTGTAAAAAAAAGCAGAATTATATATATATATATATATATACCTTTTTTCAAAAAATAGAAAGTAAGATGTTATTATGTTTACTATTTCAATATCAATAAAATTCGAAATCTACTTAAGTTGCTAGTATAATATTCATACAATCTTTTTCAATTCTCAACTTTAAAACAAATATTGCAATGAAAATAGTCTTCAGAAGTTACTGTCAAGAAATCAATTTTTTACGGTTGTTTGTGAATCACGGCTTAAGAATCCCTATCAAACAGCAAAAAAGGAAATAATTTAAATATGCTTCAAAGCCTTACTCTAAAACGGTTTTATCTTAAAAAATTAAGGCATATTTGAAAGAGAGCTGGAATTGAAAGGATTCAGATACTTTTTCTTCCTTTTAAATATATTTTTCCACTTTCAAGTGATAGTGATTAAAACAAAAAAAAATATCCACCACTGTAAAAAAATATAAATTTTAAAAGAGAAAAACCGTTAATCTCATTATTATTGTCCTCTCATTTTAATCACTGTACAAAGTCAGACAATAATACGACGAAACTACAAATGGGATTCTTTTGTATCTTTTGTTCTTCACTGAAAAGAAATTGCTAAAGCCAGGATGTTTCACACAATTCCCTCTATTGTCGCTTTTGGAAACAGAAAGCGAATCCGGATTATCTATTTCATTCTTCGAAAAAACTTAGGAAGCTTAGTTCTAGTACAATTGTTTATGCGGAAATATATTTTTCTTTGTCTACGCTAGACGCATTTGTTTCAGAACATTTGTGAACCAATTAACAGGGAAAATATTCTTTCCTTTTTTCTCTATTTCCTTCCTTTGTTTCCCCAAGCTATTTCAAACGAACTTTTCGAAAGATATTTGCTAAATCGTTCGATTTTAAATGAACAAGAATGATTTAACTATCAGGAAAAAATAATCTTTCTCGAATTATTGTTTTGGTAAGATTGAGATTTCATACTTTATATTATTAACTTTGTAAGACCATTGACTCTGAATTTGCTTAGATATTTTGTTGTGAATATTGGCAACACATATCGTTTGTGTTCTTGTTATTTACGTCTTCTAGCAGAATAATTTTTACATATTTGATCCTAAAGGTATTAATAAAAGACTGTTGTTGTTTCAAAACATCTTAAATAGATAATCAAGAACACGTATGGAGCTTAAAGCCGAGATTTATTTGAAGTAAAATAATTTAAATTAATGATCGAAAAATAACATGGTAGAAAAAAAATTGATCCAATTGTAAAAAATGGTGTTTGATTCTATTAAATATGCTTATAAAATTCCATCTGTAAGGTTTGACAAGAAGAACAAAGAAGACAGAATCAGAAAAATACATTTTTACGAAGAGAATGCTTTACCGTTATCGCCGCCATTTTGCTTTTCTTACGCTATTGTGATTCTACTAATTTGCGATATCCTCTTATACGTATCGATTATAGACGTTTGATGTAAAGCAACAAACACCTAGAAAACACATTAAATCCTAGTTAAAACTGTGGGTGCAATTATTATAAATGTATAGTTCTATTTCTAAATATCCCGGCTTATAAAGACTCTTGATATTATAAACAGGTAACATTATTTTCAAATATCGTAAGTTTTGAAACTCTTTTCAATATGAATTTGATATCATATCGGATTTTTACACCAAATATTTGTAAATTTCACAAGTATGAAGGCCGATAACGTTACAATAGTGCAAATGCTTATTTGGCGCGATTCCGAAATCACGCCAAAAACAAGTAGCAATATATCAAATTACTTCCTCATTTTCTTTCAGTTATAAAGCGCACTGAATTTTCTGTCATTTTAATACAATGATGGAAATCAGGAATGTGCCGATAAACAAAGATTGTATGCGATAAGCCTTTTTCAACAGAAGGAAATTTTACAAAGGCGGCATTTTTGTTCCGTCCCAACTTACATATGGAAGTAGACAAAAAATGTAGTTGGTGATACACAGAAATGTTACATTTTATTCGTTGTAAAACCGACGAATGTACTTCTGTGTTGTGGTATCAAAAGAAGAAACAAGTGTAGATTGATAATATCGCCAGTGTTCATAATGGAGGCTATTTGAAAAAGGTGTTGCCAATCCATGGTCCCTATAATTAATAAATTCCGAAGAATTAAGCATGATATATTCCAAGAATACACTTTAACTCAGCATTCTCAAACTGTGGGGCGCGCCTCCCAAGGAAGTCGTGATATCTCTAATTGGGGGTGCGAGTATATTGAAAATTCAAAAATAAAAGATTTAAAATAAATATTAATTGACTGAAAGGAAGCAAAACAACATACATTCTGACATAATAAAAATTAAATACACATTTACTTTGATATAATTTACTTATAAATGTATCATTACTACAAATTTTTTTGATAATTAATTTATTAATTCTAAATTAAAACCAAGTTTAATAATTACTAGTGCCGCTCATGGGCTTGTCACATACAAAATTTAATACTTATCTTGATAATTTTATGGCTTATAATTGAAGTCATATTGTAGCTTCCGTGTCAAAGTACATTTTTATTCCATTCAATACATTGCTATTATATGGAATCGCGATGAAAATTATGGTTGAAAACTGGGTCCCCTATATCAAAAGTTTGAGAAGCACTGCTTTAACTCAATAATTTAAACTTCAAAAAGGCCCCCACATAATTAGAATTCCTTAGTTACTACCAAAGAAAAATTCGATGAAACTGTCCTTTCTGCGTTGATTGATATTGAAAAAACTGCAAATTTGATTTGTGAAGATGATTATGCAAAAACTCATGCAACTGGATTAAAATATCAGAAACTGTAGGGAAAGTAATGCAAAAGTTATTAGATGCTGTGACAAAATGATTACTATTGATGATGATACATTCTAATTGAAATTTTATGTTTTTTCGCACTCAAACGATATTCTTTGAAGTTCTGGTAAATACTGAAATATACTTAAGTTTTCCATAAAATATTTTTATGACTACAGTAAAATCATTATAAAGAGATTCAAGTAATGACATATATGCATTGCCTCATAATTTCCTCCTACGCCATGAGCTCTAACAGACACACACTGGCTTTGTCTGATACTGTCTACCTCGAAATTCCAATGAATAAACTTTCTTATGCTATTAAAAATGTATGAAAATATTTGGAAAAAAGCAATCAAATTATTATTTATATAAATTTCATCAAATACTTTGGACCATGGCATCGACGTACTATTTAGGGACACGACGCCACTAAAGCGAAGGATGGAATACTTCTTATAGTGGGTCAGAATAGAAAAAGGATCTTAGCAAGGCTGCTTAAGAAACTTCCGGAAAGCACCGTTTCATATGTAAACATAAAATGAGTAGGTCAGGATGAAGGATGTGGATAAAGATGTGGTTTGATGAATGTTTTGTTGCAGTAGCTAGTTTCAGTCGGCGTAACTGTGTGTAAGCAGCTTGGAGGAAACCGGGCTGGCAGATGGATGCTGCACTAGAATTTGTAAGTAAACTCGACATGAAGTTTAAGCAGTGTATGAGGTCTGAAGGGAAAGCTAGAATTTCCTCCTCCATGTAAGTGTGCCATTTAAGTAAATAGGGAAGAGCATCGTATCAATTTTTGCTCTATCTACACATTACAGCAGTTTTATTTGCCAGTGGTTCCTCTCGATGATTAGATTGCTTTGAGAGCTGTAAGCAATGTCAGGCATTTGAAGACACCGAAGTATTTAGAAAATTGAGAGGAAAAATTGCTTTAAGTGTTGATTCCGTGGTCAGTAATTACAGTCCTTAAAACACCTATTCTGGCCTATCTATGGGGAAAATGTTCTGCAATTCCTTCGACTCTCTAGTCTCTCAATGGTGTTTCTTCTGTGCAGCCCATAAAGCTATAGATACGCGTCAGCAATAGTGTGTAATCCTTTGAAGTCTGCAGAAGGTCTAATGCGTCAAAATGCACATTAGATAATGATCAGCTACAGGAGACAAAATCAAAATGGAGACTACGTGTATCACTATGCCTTTGATTTTTACCATGGGAATACATGCATTGCATTATATTTGATGCCTTTTGCTGTTGATTTGAAAACAGTTATGTTTTTCATATGCTATGTTTGGCTTCTTCCTTTGTAGCTAGGATAATTGAGTCATGATGTAAAGGGAAAGAAAATCACCATATTAATCGACTGATTGAAACCTGACAAAGACTCTTTTCCATCATACGAAAGCCCAAGGAACATGTCTCTTAAATGAACTATCAATACCAAATCTAGATAAGCATCAATACCAGTCGCCAGATTCTAAATCTGAGTCATTGTCCTCCAAACTAAAGGAGGTGTATTCGTATGGCCATTGTAACGGTGTACTTTAGAAAGCCATGATAACATAACGACGCATAGAGCTCTCGCGTTAAAAAAAATTTTCTTTCCAAAATTTAAAATAAATATGTAAGCGTATTTCGGATGATTAGTGTCTAATTTTCCTGTTAATAGGTCGTAATCAAGTTTATATCCTAATAAGTTACAAATTAAGAGAGAGAAAAGGTACTTTCAGACGTTAAAAAAAAACAATTTCCAAAAACATTTTTTTACCTCCTTAACTGGTTAAACTGCATACCGTTCTGGCTATCGAAAGCTCGTCACAACCAGTTTGTCCGTACGCTGCACTCTCTGTATTTTCTTCTTTCTATCGCTAATTTACACATAATTTTAATTCTTATAGTAAAATTATTAGCCCTAGTGTTTTTAAGAGATGCAATTTGTCCATGTTGCTGAAATACTTATCATCTAGGATTTACTTTGTGGTGAAGTCGGGAATTTTTCATTGAAGGCAAAAAATTTAGGTTTTCGAAAATATTCGGGATGAACAGGTATCGGCAAGGTAATGTGCAATTTGTTGCTTAAAAAAATAATATTGAAAAAATATAATCCAAAAAGGCTGATATTATCTCTGTCCCCACTTCAATGTAACTTTGTATTACACCATATTTGAAAATGTGTGTGCATTTGTATTTGCGCACACACGCCTCAACCATTTGTAAAAGAGGTACGAACATGAATTTTTTTTGCAAGTATGAGAGAAATTCTCTTAGAATGCATAGAGCATTCTTCATATCATGCAGAACGTATTTATAAAAAGCAAACATTTAGGGGATTTTTTTTGTATTCCACAACTATAAAACAAAAAAAGTCTGAAAATTTAAAATTGATAATTAAAATAAAATTATTCCATTTTCGCATTATGGTAAGTATTATACTTAATTGTATGCAATAAAAACAATTTGTCCTCTTTTGGAACATTTTGGGCAAAAAACTAAGAGCTTAAGGGGTTAAAAAGTAGTATTTAATGTAAAACGTGTCGTGTCTCAGTCCTATTTTGGACTGAGCTCACATCGCCCGACGCGTCTCTAAGTGTAGGAGGAAACATATCATCACCAACAAAAGCCATAGCAACAATTATTTATTCAAGACAGACAAACACAATAACAATCACAAGTTCAATTATAAGTGGAAACCTAGGAGTGGTTCCCTAATACCTCGATTAATCCTAATACTTCGATTTAATCCTAATACTCAAATCTAATATTCCCGTCTAAGTAATCTCAGTTATTAGAATGGACAAGGAGACGAACTCTTGCTAATCTCAGGTCGGTACTGAATCTATTTCCTTCAATGATTAAACTAATACTTTACTTTAATAATTGATCACTATCAAATGCGCGCTAAGTTCGTTGAAGTAATTCACCGACGATACTTACATGCAGCTTGGTAACTCCTTCTCTCTTACATTTACGAAATCTAGACTTTATATAGTTGAACTAATTAGCATATAACTATCTCGTGTTTTTCCCGAAGAGGCTGTGAAATAGTAAAAATGCTGGCCCCAAAGTTTCCCAAGAGGATTAGTGATGAATTCTCGCGGATACCCCGTCACAAACGATATAAACATTTTAAAGCAAATCACATTGAAATTCAACAATAATTATGCTCTGAGCAATAAAAAATGTCAATGTAAACAACAAACCGATAATAATTTGATGAATATAGTTGATTGATTATTTTTATATTAACATTATACTTCGAAGCTATATAAAGACTACTGATTACGAACCTCGTAGTTTTAATCTATAATCACGTGATGAGGATGATACCTGAATTGAAAATTTATTCTCCAATTAATGTTTGCATTGGGAATGTGTACTATTATTTTTTATAGATATATATAACTTCATTATCGTTCAATGAATTATAAAAAGATGCTCTACCTCTTCTCCACTAATATGCAAAAGTACAAAAAATATTTCCCCCAACAAACATAACATTATTATTCCTATCATTATTATGAACACTGTTCTATCTTTATAGCTATGGAATTATTTTAGGCAAAAATAATTAAAAAGTATTTCGATGGGAAAACTCAGAACTGAAAATAACCTTTCAATTTTATGTTTTGGAAGTACTAACCAAAAGTATCAGAGTCTTCTAAAACAGCAATTGATAATGGTGAAAAATGTATTAATAATGATATTGAATGATGCAATTGCTAATTACTTAAATATTATGAAACTTTTGGGTTTTAAATTGGAGTATTTTCCTGTCATTAGAGTATTTTCTGTGAGAGAGGGGGAATTACGCCTTGTTAGTTTCAAAAAGAATAGCTTCGATTAATATTCCTTGCATCGATAAATTGTTAATACACTTGAATCATTATTGTCTTGTTATTTTTAATGCGCTTACAAAACTTTAGGAATCTTTTTTTTTCCTAACATGCATTCTTACTTTTAAGGCGACTTCTAATAGAATTATCGTTCTTAGTTATATTTAAAAATGCTTCCAGGGAAAGTTTTCATAACAGAAACGTTTTTAATATTAAGTCCATAAATGGAAAACAAATTACTTATTAATTATTACTAAGGAACAATATCAAAATAACCACCATATTTAAAGAGTTTTATTCAATAACTAAGCAAAATGGTGGCTAACAGTTCACCAAAGAATGAAGAAGGAGCATGTCACTTGCAAAGGCATAAAATTTCCTTAACCTCTCCGAAGAAAACATAATCCATAAGCTGACTTTAGGTACTTTGTTTTATTCCCCCCCCCTTAAAAATGCAGCAAGGTTTAAAATACATTTGTCTTAAAAGGATATTTTTTCTCTTGCTAATTGCTAATAATCTATAGAATAATCAGTATGTTCAACTCTTGAGAATAAATTGCCTGTAAGCGATGAAAGTTTACCAAATAAAGGATGACATAAATCTTTCTCTTTTATTTCGTTTTTCCAATTAAATTTCATAAAGAGATATATGTTTTGTTCTTAAAAACCCCCAAGAAAGTGGAAGAAAAACTATGATGAGGTAGTGTGTTGTCTGATAACACGAGCTAAAGCGAGAAGCAATTACTTGGACTAGAAGGGACCACCATGGTTCGTATTTAATACGATTACCATTTGATACTGTATATATATATATATTATATATATATATTAATATATATATATCAATGCAATGTGGATAGTTCCTGCCTTAAGTGTGTTAAATTACTTTTAATTAGTTTAACCCTATAAGAGTTCAACTTTTTTGCTTAAAATATTCCCGAAAAATGCAAATTTTTTATTGCATATAGCTAAGCATAATATTTAACAGAATGCAAAAATGGTAAGACTTTCTTTCAATTTTCAATTTAAAAGTTTTCACACACTAATTTTTACTTTATAATTGTGTAACACAAAAACTGCTTAATGTTTGTTTTTTATAAGTACACTCTGCATACTATGTGAAGAAAGTTTTATATATCTTAAAAAAGTTTCGTGTTCGTACTTCTTTTACAAACAGTTGAAGATTTTGTGGGGGGAGGCATATTTATATACGCATAAATATGCACACACAATTTGAACATGGTGTAATACTAAGTCTTAGTTGTAATGGAGACAGAGATAATATCTGCTTTTTTAGATTATATTTCCATTTTCATTTCTTCTCAAGCAACAAACTGCACATTGTCGAGCCAATAACTGTTCCTTATCGAATATTTTCATGAATCTTAATTCCTGCCTTTAATGAAAAATGTCTGCCTTCCCTACAAAGAAAATTTGGGATGAGAAATTTTTTAGTACCATGCACAATCTTAAAAACACTAGCACTAATAATCTCACTGTAAAAATTAAAAATTAAAGTGTAAATGATATATAAAAAGAAGAAATTATCAGTGCCCGTACAGCGTACGGGTAAACTGGTTGTGGCCAGCTCTCGGTAGCCCGTACGTTGTACGGGTAAGCCAATCAAGTGGTTAATTTCAATCCATGTTAGGAATGAGGAATTTTGTTAAATATTGGAAGTTCGAGAATAAATGATGCTTAACTTACATATATTGTTACAAAAATTTCTTACTGCTTCTCCGCTGAAACAGTATGATTCCCGGGAAGATCATTTGTAGACAAGGGAGAGAGATTACTTCATCAATAATAATAGCAAATGAATAGGAGTGAACTTAGTGGAAAAAAGAAGTCGTCAAATCACCAAATTTGTTGACAAAAACAGATGTACCTGGAATAACCTAGAAAAGTCCAAGAGGATCATTTCAGAAAGGTCCCACAACATTATTTCCTGTCTATATATGGATAATTCAGGGAATAGGATTACAAAATCGGACCTAAAGTTCAATACCGGTATTCGGTATTTCTTAGAATTTAATATCGGGATACTGGTTTTAATACCGGTATTGGAAATTTTAGAAAAAAGGAAGAAACACAGGTGTTTGTTTGTTTTACTTGCCAGTTTTATTAAAGAGTGAAAATATAACAAGAAATAATTTATAACTTATAAATTATAACAGTATATAACGCGAATCACACAAAAAACAATATAGGAACATCTTATTTATTTAAATAACAAAAAAAAGTGCAAATATCACTATTCAGTCTGTTGTACTATTATAAATTTTTGAAATGCTCTTGGATGTTTTGAAAGTTAAGTGTTTGAAAAGTGTTCTTAAAAAACATAATGCATCAATTGTTCTGCCATTAAGTCTGGAAGATAAATTTGTGCTAAAATTACGAGCTGTCGAAAACTCTTAGTCGGCATCTACTCTAGTTGGTGGTACTGTTAGCAATGTGTGATATACTTTTTCCTAGTATTTACGTCTAAATCCCTCATCTTCAAATAAATCGATTTCTCGTCGGATGATTTTGGATATAGCTAATTTCTGTACTGTATTTTGGTTTGTTGAAATTTTTTTAGCTATCGCTAATTCTAATTTTAATTCAAGAGACAGTTCCTTTTCACTATAGACATTAGTGTCATCATCATCTTCGATAATTGTACCGGATTCTTCTGAATGTAGATTGGTTTGTGGGTAAAAAATTTTAAGAAATTTACTATAAACTTGATCAAATTTGATTTGGTTAGTCTCTTTTCTTCTTAACTCTAGAACATTTTTTACATTGTGCCATCATATTCTTTTCATCATATAAATAATTAAACCAAACCGAAGTTTTATCAACTGATTTATTTTATGTTCTTTAAAATTATTCTTATTCATTATTATCGGTTATTATTTATGAGTATATATATATTAATCTGAAAAACATTTTGAATCCTAAAGTATGATACAATGTAAATAACAAACTCACCAATTTAGAAAATATCGAAATATTACGCATTTTCTTCACAAGTACAACCTTGGTTTCTCAGATACGAATATCAGACTACGAATCCTTTGCAAGTGCAGTATCGCTCTGAGCTGTAATAGGACAGTTTTGGACTTGAATGATTTAGATATTTTATATTTTCTCTTGATTTTACGATGCAACTTTGTATTCACGGTCTAATTAATTTCGCCTGTTAAGGAGCCATTTTAGTACCAGGTGTTGATGGATGAAGGAAGGCAGGTGATGTTGGATATGTTATTCCTCTTTCAACGAGAGGAGTATGGTGTTTAGTTATTTTTATCAGAGAAATAATTTATGTTTATATTTTTAAGTTCATATTGATAGTCTTTTATCCCGTTGTATCTGACAATGAAAAAATCAGAAGATGGATTTAATGAGTTGCCTTCGAACTGTAGAGCCAGCTAGGAAAAATAAAAATAAGAACAACGGAATGAGCGGAATAAAGACGTTTATAATATCTTCACCTTCTGAAATGGATGTAAAATTGTTTCATTTATAATATATTTTAATCATGGTGCAATAATTAACACTATAACATAAACACAGGGACGTATAATATTTTGCTATGTTGGCGATCTTGAACATATAAGAAACAATTTAAACAATTTCTAATAAATACCGAAAAACAGGTATTTAAACTTGTGAATACCAGTATTTCGAAACTGTACAAATTGCTCAAAATACCGGTATTCGGTATCCCAGTATACCGGTATTGCAACCCCCCTAGCAGGGAAGCACCGTTGGAGTCAAAAATTAGACAGCAGAAGTGCATTTAATTTGCTTTTGCGAGATAGAGATTACCGTGTTCGATATTTGTGTGACTGTTTAATAAATGCTATCGTGAATTCTTTCGAGTGTGTTAATTATTTCATGTTCGAAGAAAAAGTCATTGCAATTACGAGAGAATTCCAGAATAAATTACGACTTACTTCGACAAAACTCGCTTGCATTAATCCTTCCTGTATTTAAAAATGACCAACAATGTAACAATATATTTAGGGAATTGCCAAATTCTACCAACAAATTCAGAGGGGGGGGGGTAATAGGCAACATGGAGACGACAAATCATCAAAGAACATGGGGTCGCAAACTACGTTAAGTTGAAGTAATTTGCAAACACAGAAATTAAGGGTGGGATGTCAAGTGGAATGAAAAGAGACCATAAGAAAATAAAAAAAATACATTTTTTTACGCATAAAACATGCTTATAATATGAACAATGCGTCACAGATTGACGTCGGAAATGCAACGACAAGTGATTGCCACAGGAATTGTTGAAATTTGTAGCCCCGTAGGTCAAAGCACAGTCGACACCGACAAACGAAGGATTGTCGGACGCGTTCAAACAAATCCGGTGTCCTGGCGAAGTCAGCTGAAGTGACGGCGATCTGTGACGTGAGAATCTCCGCGGTAGCCACCAGCGTCTCATACACAGGCAATTTCAAGTGACCTCAGAATAAGAAATCATAAGGATTCAAGTTTGGGGTTAGTGGAGGCCAAACAACAGGTCCGTCACGTCCAATACATCTCCCGGGAATATGTTGCATGAAGGTGGTTACGCAGAGCTATCAAAAAATGTACTGATGCACCATCATGCATAAGCTACACATTCAGATGCCCAGTACCCAGTATTCCCAGCAGCAACTCCAGGAGGATATGCTGTAGGATATCAAGGTATTTTATGCCATTGAGGCGTTTGTTCCCCATATTCGTTTGGCCACTTCCCTCTTCTGGCTCATCGTCATCCCGACGAAGCGTAATTTACAACTCAATATTCTAATGTGATTTGTCGTCCCCATACTGCTTACTATCGCTCCTCTAAATTTTTCGGTGGAATTCGGCAACACCCTGTGCATATACATAAATTACTTTCATACGTGCTATTTAACAATAAACGGCATTCTACCACCTTTCATCTATCACTCCAGACACAGTAATTTTACATTATCTCAAAGTGCTGTATTGTGCATCTATGTAACGCAGCGTTTCTCAAACTGTGGGGCGCACCCCTAGGGTGGGGCGTGATCACTCTACGAGGAGGGTGCGAGTATATTGAAAATAGAAAATAAAAGATTATATAAAAGAATTATTAATTTACTGAAAGTAAAAAACAAAATATATTCTAACATAATAAAATTTAAAATAAACATTTACACTGATATAATACATTTATAAATGTATCAGTATTGAACGATGTATTTTATAATTTAACGATACTAAGTTAAGTGCAAGTTTAATAATTACCAGTGACCCCATGGGCTTGTCATATATAAAAATATGAACAAAAAAAATTAACACTTATCTTAATAATTTCTACGGTTTATAAGTAATCCCTTAACTGCCAAATAAAAGTTACGTTATTCACTCCCCAATGCATCCATTTTCCTCGTAGGCTCGCGTATGGGATGTACTGAGGGGGGAGGGAAGGGAATAAATAAGGAAATCCTCTGATATAAGTTCTTCTTGTTACTAATGCCACCTGTCTGATGCAGTCAGATCAAGGCCCATGAAATTCCTCATGGCATCGGGCTAGATTGTACTCCTGTCGTTAGCCGTAGCTTTGAGCACCATGCAGGTGACAGCACGATTTGGCTCGGTTCCACCCCAATTTTGAAGGATAACACCCTGGGAGTGGTCAGAGGCTTTCCATCTCACTTCCCCTGCCACCAACCTCACCAGAGGACATGTGGCTCGACAGCTATTTAGAGAACCCCCATGCCGCGAAGGCACTATACATTTACAAACATCCATGCCTTCTACGGGATTCGAACCCAGTCCCTACGGCACAGCAATCAGCGTCGCTAACCACTATACCGGATGGGAGACTCTGATATAAGTAAATCATTCGTTAACATTATCAAGATCCTTTTATTACATTCTATAGCCTTCGGAATAATTTTATGGACAACAGTGCCCAGAAAATATCGTACTTCAGCAGGACGTATATATACGCCAGGGGCATTAAACACACCGGTTGAGAGAGAGGTATATATACGCCGTTGGCAAGAGGTTAAAGTCCTGTTGTAGCTTTAGCGTCAAAGTATAGTATTAATGAATTCAATGTAATGTTATTTGTATGGTGGGGAGGGGGGGCGATGAAAATTATGATTGAATATTGGGTCGCAAATATTGCAAGTTTGAGAAGCACTAATGTAACGCAAACTGTACTGGTACGAGTTGATATCTTACAAAATAAATAACCAAAAACTACAAATATTTTACTGATGATTCCAAATGACTATCTCTGCTCTATTAAAGGATCTCTAAAGAGGATCATTTAACAGAGCTTGATCACAAAAATTATAAGATAAGCAACAGTTTAGAAAATGCTCAAAGGTGTTTAAATACATCTCTACAAACTCAAAAATCTCATTAATATATGCATTCATATTACCGGCCGTGGGTGACCTAGTGGTTAGAGCATCGGACCCCAGACCGGAAGGCCTGGGTTCGATGCCACCAAATGCCCGCCGAGTACAAATCGGAGAACGTGCTCGTTAAATCTGTGGGTCCAAACGGTGTCGCCATCTATCGTGTTGCTTGAGCAAAATCGCACTGTCACCCTCTTGGGGGGCTCAAAGCTTAGGCTAACGGCAGGCGTAAAATTCTAGCCCTTAGCCGCGATGAATTTCGTGGACCTTGATCTGATGTTATTGTCGATCAGGTGGCATAAGCAACAACAACACCAACCTTCATATTACCATTTTCAAATAACATATACGAATATCGTTCAGTTAAAGGAGCATTTCATGAACTGAATTTTTTTGTTTAAAGATTCTGTGTTATGTCATCACCTTGAACTTCAAAACATCGTTAATTACTGAATTAATTAGAATTATGTTCTATAAAACCATTCAACTCAACTAAATCTTAGTCAAATCCTTTTTCTTATATAGTTAGAAAACGCTTGCATTTAAGTATTGTCAATGTGCTTTACAGTTATTGATAGTCCTGGTTTCCAAATCAGAGAATGTTTTTTCCACATCTTCATCAAAAATTCTCCTTACAAGTGTTGATTTTTACTGAAAGAGTTTACAGCAAGATAAAGAGTATTATGAATTATTTCGGTAACATTTTAATTGTAAAAACACATTCTTTTGAAATTTTATTAATAATTTCTATTTTTGTATTGGGTTTCCAGGTGTTAATTTCGCTTTTGTAAAATCACGTTGAGTGAAAAAAATCTCTATTTCATGCCACTTGCGTCTTGTGAGTGTATGTTAAAATTGTCGTGAAATTATACAAGTAATTCTGTTTCAGAATAACTATTATAATTTATTAATACATGGACTAGAACAAGAATACTTCTTTTTCTAATGACGTTGGATTAATAATCTTAAGGAAAATTAATCAGTTTCATACTGTAAGAATAAAATAGGAAACATTCAGTGATACATTGATATACAAGAACTCGGAAAATCACGGAATTCACTTTTTTTATTCGGTAACGCTATTGCTAGTGTTTTCACTATTTATTTTGTTTTAATGCGCTCAGGACGTATTTCGTAAAAACACTACTTGATAAGGATTTTACGTATTAAAAAAGTTACAAAATTGTTGCGCTATACATAGCGTGGCCTCCTCCTTTCTCTGCCTTTGTTCAGAGCAAGTCTTCTTTTACATCGTTTTGTGCATATATTAATAGCATTTTTTCTCGTATTGTTTAGATTGTCAATTTAAATTTTTTTTTTTACTATTTCATTATTTTTTGTGTGTTTGCTAACAATTACTGTGTATGTATGTATCTGGTTTTTTTTTTAAAGTGCGTATATATATATATGTTTGTGTGTATATTCTTAAGTATTTGTGTGTATGCATGCTTTTACACATTTGTATTTTGAAAATCTTATTCTGATCACACATGTGCTTCCAAACCTTCACCATTGTATAATTTTAATTACTGAATGTCTCCGTTTTTGCATGTGAGCAATGTTGTATTTTGTACTGTGTTTATTGTATTTGCATCCCGTCTTGTTTCTTTTTACCTTTCGATTTCCCATTTGTGCTTGTATCCCTGTACTTATAACTTCCTACCACTATTGATTGAGTATTGACTTACGTTTGTAAGCCTTGTGTTATACTTGTTGGCACACAAGGAGTCTACCTAGAGTCTCAAAAAAAAATACATAACCATTGAAAATATTAAACCCTTAAAAAGCTATATCGTACCCAAGAGTAAATCAATTTAAAGTTTTTATATGGTATCGTGATGTGAATATATTAACAAACAGGAAATTTTTCAAGACCCTGAAATTGTTTAGTCCTAAGATCTCAAATTTTGTGAAATAATAGAAAAATTTATAAAAAAAAATAATTTTGGCTAACGATTTTGTTACTTGGTTTTTTGATCTTTGAACTTTTCCCCAAAACTTTTGTCAAATAAATCATATTGTAACCCCTTGTAGTTTTTGAGACTGAAAATCTAAAGATTGTTTTGCAGCAGCGTTTCTCAAACTGTAGGGTGCCCCCCCCCCCTAGGGGGCGTGATAACTATGCGAGGAGGGCGCGAGCATATTTGAAAGTCGAAAAAAAGAAGATTATTTTAGAAAATTATTAGTTTACTGAAATTAAATAAACAAAATACATTCTGACAGAAGGAGAATTAAAATACACATATACACTGATACTTATAAAATACACTTATAAAAGTATCAGTACTGCTCACAATGTATTTTATAATTAATTTAACGATATAAGTTAAGAACAAATTTACTAGTGACCACATGGGCTTGTTCAATATAAAATTATGTACAAAAATTAAAACTTATCTTGATATTTTATTAATCAATCCTTTTAACGGCTGATTAAAAGTTACTCGGTTTGCTCCCTAATGCCACTGCTTTCCCCGTCGGCGCTCGTATGTGAGTTATGCGGGAGGGGGAAAGGAATAATTTAGTAAATTCCCTGAGATCAATAAATCCTTCGAAAACACTGTCAAGTTCCTTTTATTGCATTCCAAATAATTCTGAATAATTTTATGGATATCAGTATACAGAAAAAAATCGTATTTTGGAAAGACGTACATATACGTCTGAGGCACTTAATGCTTTGGCTGAGCGAGACGTTTATATATGCTGATGACACTTAAGAGGTTAAATTCGTATTATAGATTTAGCGTCAAAGTATAGTATTATTGAATTCAATATATTGTCATTGTAAGGAGGGGGGATGAAAATTATGATTGAACATTGGGTCGCAAATATTGAAAATTTGAGAAGCGCTGGCTTAAAGTGAATATGAAGAGTGGATGTCCCCCTTAAAGATCCATCTCGTCATTGGTCGAAATTAAAAGGCAGTGGTTAGAGATAGTAGCGGATATATATTTTTTCCTGTATTAGGCAGATATTCTCAGTCAGATGTGTTCCACTTCAGAAGCATTTACTATGCAAAAATTAATCAATATTTTTATATTCGAAAATGATTAGCTAGCGTTTATAACCCGATTCTGTACTAAGTGGTCCAGATCAAACGTGTACATTGGAACGATTTGTATACCTATTACATTACACTAATGAATAAATTTAAATCCATTTAAAAAAGAAGAGCAAATAACAAGAAGTCGATATTTTTCAAGATAAATAAGTTTTACAAACATGAAAGACTTATCCGTTGTCATAAAATCGTCTACGCTTTCAGTGATGTCAAGAAACGTCTGTGGCAAAATGTCTTTCGATTTAGGATAGGAAAAGAAAGAGAAAAACATAAAATAAAGTTCGAAATTTTTTGAAGAAATATATATTGTAGGAACAAATTATTCTGTTATATATTGTCTTACTTTTTCTGTGTGTTATAGATAACTTCATCAATATAAAAATATGTGACAGACTATAAATACAGCATCATACTCATACCACTCATGCCTTTAGAAGGATTGGATTTCGGTTACATCATTGGAATGAAATTTACTAAAGTTATGAGACGATTTCCTACAGCCGCCATTCTGTGCTGGAAAAGTAATAACTTATTCATCTATTCAGGAAATTGAATGTCTGAGAAGTTGTGTGAAAAACATAAGAAACGTCCAAAGACTAGAATAAATTCCTTTCTACAAACTGTAAGACTTTTCTCTTTCGCAACGGCATTTCTACACTATGAATAGGTCCAAAATACATTATGATAATAGAATGAAATCTATTTTTCAACATTTGTAACTTTATATTTTTATTTTCTTCAAATGTGTCAAACGTTTGTTCAGAATATATTTGAAATTAATAAAACACGCGCTAACGCCACACTCAATAGCCAATTAGCTCATAATTTTGAATAGTAGCCTAGTGAGGAAAACAGCTCATACCTCTTTCTGCTAGCTTTCATTCTTCGATTTTAAGCGGATGCATATATGTGAGGTTCCCATTATACTACACAAAAAAATCAGTAGTTTTAGGTCTGAGAGTCCTAGAGACTCGAATTCGTCTTTGTCAGCCGACCACAAACGATTATCATTCAATTACAATGATGAAAATAGTTTTTAAAATGTGCCTTTTATTAAAAATAGATTAAGAAAATAGACTAATCTAAAATTATAAATTTTTCCAAAATTGTGGATTTGGCTTAAAATTGTGAACTTGGCTTAAGCTTGTGAACTTGGATTAAGCTTGTGAACTAGGCTTAAGCTTGTGAATTTTGCCCAAAACTGACAAAATGTTTCATGATTTTATTTTATAGACCATCTTATTAGCTTTATAAGAATACCAAGTTTATTATTTTCCGTTCACTAGAACAAAAACTACAAGTGTTGCAGAAAAAGCAGCAAGATGTCAAGATGAGAAAGATGCTAAAACGGGGATAGCGATTGCTAAAAAAGTTTGGAAAATAATTGACTAACATTTTTTGTGTATGTTCCGTTTAATATTATAACTGCTTTAACCTTCAGAATTTAAAATCACTATTGTATTACCAAATTTTCCTTCCCTTATGTGAATACAATCACTGTTATTTTAAGCAATTTCATATAATAACTAAGATAAAATGCTCTAGTTTTTGTAAAAATTGAAATATCTCTTATAATAAAGGTCATTTCAAAAACGAACAACATAGCAACACATCAGAATAGAAAAACTGAAAATTTGTTCATAAATTTTTGGTACCAAATGGGCTCCGTTTATGTTATTTTTTGTAAATTTTTACCAATTTTTTTCTATTTTAGTAATAATAAGTTCTTTTTATTTTTGTATATTTTTCTTAAAATGTACTAAATAAATCTAAAAACTACAAAAAATCCCCATATCTCCATTTTTTCGAGCAAAAGTCGCAAGTAGTCCGATTCCTTAATAGCTTCAGGAATTACTAAGTTCTAAAGCAATAAAAAAATTAATACAAGATCTGGATAGAAAAATTATGAACAATAATACTTCCTTAGACCACCTTCGACACGAATCACAGCAATATATTCTTTTTGGAATGCTTCTACAAACTCATAAAATGTCATCATACGCATTTTTGTCCACAAGAGCATCGGTGTTTTGATGAGATCTTCAACTGAAAAAGAAAGACTTTGGTCATCCCTAAATATCATTTCAAATATATTCCATTGATTCTCTGTGGGATTCACATCAGAACTTTATCAATCTAGTGTTCAGTCCCTCATGTTCCTTCATGAATAATTCCTCTTAAGAATCAATTTTACACAATTTGAGCTTGATGGACCTCAGCATTATAATTTTTAAAAATGATATCCTATTCGGAAAAGAAATAATCTACTAAAAGAATAAGCTGGTAGATCAATACGCTTACATACTCAGGGCTCTGTTATCAAATCCATGATAATAGAAACACTTCCTCCACAGCTTTGTACTTTTAACGGAAGCAATGCTTCATGTGTTTCTTCTATAAACTTTATGGTGTGATACTGTAAATCTGGATTCTTCTGATCCTCATTATGCTTAAGGTATCCGACTACTTGCGACAACTTTTTTTTTAAAGTAAAGATATGGGGATTATTTTTGTGTGTGTTTTTAGATTTGTTTAGTACATTTAAAAAAAATTTGCTAAAACTAAGAAGATAAAAAGAAATTATTATTACTAAAATGGGAAAAAATGGGTAAAAATTTACAAAAAATAACACAAACGGGGCCCATTCTGTACCAAAAGATTATGAAAATTTTTTCAATTTTTCTATTCTGATGTGTTGCTACATTATTCATTTTTGAAATAACTTTTAGGATAAGATATGTTTTAATTTTTACATAAACTAAAACCCTTTATTTTAGTTATTATAGGAAATTGCTTAAAATAACAGTGATTGTATTCAGATAAGGGACTTTAAATTTTGTAATAAAAGTGATTGTTATATCTGAAGATTAAAACATGGTCAACACATGAGCTCTCCTAACTTCCAGATGATATCAACGAGAGGATGTTTGGGCCTCGACATATTTAACGTGCATTGGATTCCTCTACGCAGCAGGTCTTCAGCGGTACTAGGCTGGAATTCAAGACACACCAGCCACGCGTTCATGACCTTGACCAGTAGGCTGCCGCGGCCACAATGATTGCCAGAAAGAAAAAGAAATGTGCTTCGATTTTCAAGTCTCATTGATGTGATACTTCCATCAAAAACAGAAAAACACTAAGGTATAAATATTTCAAAATGCATTTTTCTCCTTGCTACAGACATTTTGAAAGATTTTTCTTTTAGAAAAATCTTAATAATATGATAAATGAGAGATTCGTACAGTTGATTGTTAAATTTTTTAAAGAAAAATGGCTCTACCATTTGGAATAGATTTATGTTGGTAATTAAATTTAGAGACTTTTCAGTCAAACAACTAAGTCAAAAAAAGCTTGTGAAACATAAATGTTCTTTCATATCTTTCTTAACTCTCTTTTTTAATTTTATTGTATCCTATCAAGAATAACGCAATGATTTTCTTTTAAATATTTTCATGAACTTTTCTTTTTAAAGTTTTCTGAAGTTATTTAAGGATATGAACTCAACTCAAACTATACTTTTGCAATTAATCTCAAATACAGTCTTGAGATACAGTAGAAAAAGAACAAGAGTTCTCTCTTTTATTTATGGTCATTTTAGGGACATCTTTTTGAAAACAAGTAACTCGAAAAACAGAACCAAAAATTTTCTTCATTCTTTACCAAGTTCATGAATAACTTCTAGAAGAGTTTTAATTTTATTTAATTTTTTAAAATTATATGAGCTATACCGTTTTATGGGATATATGAGTTACATTGTACCTTTATACTCCCTTGAATAAGTTTTTTTTATATAAAAAGGAATAAAACAATAGATTTATGTAATAAAAAGTAGCTTCATATAAGAAAATCTTTTTTTGGTTAACGTAGAAGAAAAATATTGTTTACATTTCACAGGATAATTTTTATAATTATATGAATTCTAATTTAATTCAACGTTTTTTAAAGAAACAAAGTGAAATTCAGAACAAATATTTCTTCAATAACATTTAATTATCTATTAATACAATTAACGAATATAATCGTTATGATAAGCTAAAAATGTATAATATATGTGTTATGTTTTCTACAGCTAATATCATTGTTAACTGAATTCTAAAATCTCCCAGAATTTTCGACGCACAAACATTAAATGGTAATCAATCAAGATTTCCTCTCAAGAAAAGGACGCATTACATGCTTTTTCACATCATTTTTGGATTCTTCTACAATCATTGTAAACTCATTTGGAGGGGGTAGCAAAGTAATGGCTGCAAGCTAGCAGCCTGAGTTATTGTTGATGTGTGGATCACGTATAACCTATTTCGCTACACATATATAGACTACTGAACAGTAATAAAATGCATAATAACTTCGAAAAATCTTGAAAATTAAGAGGGAAATCTAGTTTCAATGGATCCCCAGACATGCCAACATCGTAGAGAATGAAAAAAACATCCTGACTTATATATATATAAATATAACTGCGCATAAATTTCGCCCAGCTCCAATAACCACCAAATTTATGTGAATACAGATTCTAATTTAAATAGAATTAATGGACTCTATGTACGTTTTAAATAGAAATAAAACAATCTAATGAATTTAAGAACATGAATGAATATTTTAGAATAGAACATTAAGAATAGAATCTAGGCAGAATAAGAATTTTAACATTGCGAATTTTTCAAGCTTGCAACTTTATTCCATGTTTCGATTCGCATAAGAACATATCGCGAATAATCAAAACAAACAAGTATGTTGCCAGATATGAATAAAGCCTCGTGATAAATAAAATTAATATAGTACGTTAGAGCTGATTCAGTTCATGAGCCAACATTCTCCTCCACGGTTAGTATTAAAGCTAGCTTTGAGATTGGTCATTTCAGTTTTCCATCCTTGGTTCGGATGTTAAATACTCGTACCAGTTGATCTGAACCTGGAAAAGTTTAAATCAGCCTACCCATTTTCCAAAATAGAACGGAAGCTTGAGGATCGTGAATTATCACCAAATCTCCAACCTGTTGATTAGTTCTTTGAGAATACCACTTGGGTCTGATCTTCTGGTGTTGTTGATAATCTCTGGACCATTCGCTTCCAGAATTCCTGCTTGATTTGTTGTACCAGATTTCAGAGATATAATAAGCTTAGATTTATTGACGATATACCATCTAAAAATTCGAAAAGAGGGACTCCAATTAAGAAATTGTCATGAGTAAGGGCTCTAACGTCTAAAGGATCTGCAGACAATGGAGTCAGATGCCTCGAGTTTAAACAGACTTCAATTTGGCATTACAGGGTTGATTACTCTTCAAAATCAAGAAAACTGGATTTCCACACCTTGAGCAAATGACTTTTAGGGAGTTGAGCTACAGTCCTCAAAATCCCAAATTATCATAGTCATTTCAGGTGGTTCAAACGGTTTTCCACAGAACTGTCTAAAGAAAAAGAAAATGAGAAAATTTTAAGAAACACGAACTCATCGGCCACAAGCTGTAAGCATCGAAGCAATTCGACGAAAACCGGTCATGACTTTTGCCACATATCTACATTGTATTAATGTCTTTCCACTTTCAAAATGTTTACTGTGTGGTTATTTGAAAATGAGCCCAAAAAACCTCAAAACCTACACAGTCTTGACCCAAAATGACGATAAGAAACAACTCTTGTCAGAGTTTTTCTCAGCTGGAGAGTAAGTATGAGCTTTCACCTAACGGCTCAATAGCCGAATGTGAACCTCGGCTAATACTAGTTGTTCAAATGCAGGCACGATCAAATAATTATCAAATGAATTTCAAATTAATTGTAAAACGATAAACAATTCTCTTAAAAAACACGTAGGTCTTGTAAAGAAAAGTATTCCAACTAAACTTTTAACTTTAATATAAGTTTATACCTATGTTTATGCTAACTGAAAACAAAAACTAAAGAAAAATTTGAGCTTAAAATACCTATACTATATATTAATAGTATGTTTAAATAGTAAGATTAGTAATAAAAATAGCATTTTCAGAATTAATTTCATGAGATTTGTTAGTATATGATTTTTGTTGTTGATCCGTTCTAGGTTACTAATTGTAGGGGAGGGAGATTTGTGTGTTGGCAGAGATGCCGAAGACGGGCGTAGGATAAAAAAAAAAGATTACGTAATTGTTATGCTCCCTTGTGGTGATCTTTGACTACGGTTTAGACAAGATTATGTTACATATGGTAGCCAAAACTTCTGCCTTAATAAATATTTCTAATTCTTGATATATAATTTTTCTTGCGTCTTAGTGACAAGGTATAAATTGAATAAAATTTTCTCAACAATTGTAAGATGGGCTTAAACTTTAGTGTTTTATAGTGATGTTATTTCTAATTTAATTTTTATCCAATTTTGTATGTTTTTCGAAACGTTTTCAAAACGCACTCGACAATATCTTCAACAGACATCATGAACATCAACAGGCAATTATGAACAGTTTAAATATAAAAAAAATGGTGTTTTGTCACATATTATCATTTTTTCTAGCAGTTTTATTATAAATACGTTATTATCGTTTCCATTACATGTAAGTTAAGAATACGTTGATTTATATTTCTTACTTTAAATTGGTAGCTCTCTCAGGCTAAAAAGAAAAATTTTAGTATATAATTCCATATAAAAATTAAAAATGTGTATTTAGTTATTTTTTGTTCATTTCTGAATTATAAGAATAATAACCAAACTTTTTGGGAAAAGTAATTTCTTATTCAAATTAGCCTCCTTCATGGAAGCACCTTGATAGCCTTTAGTACCTTGATGGAACTTAGAATCATCAACCTTTGTTATTTTTTTTTTACTACGCATATACAATGCACGCCAAACTGACATTATCACTTCTCAAACACAATCCCTTCGTTAACGTTCCTCAAAACCAAATTTCATTTTGCAAGCAAATAATCGAACTCCACTTAGCACAAAATCTTTCTCCCCTTTAATTTTATTTTCGTGAACAAAATTGGATTGTAAACTGTCGTTTAGTGTTGATTACTAAAAGAAAAGAAGGGGATGAGAACATCTTTTTTCCATTATGTCAGACTGATGAAAAGGAGAAAAACATGTATATAAATTTTGCAAATGAAAAAGGAACTGAATACTTTTACAACATATGTAACGCACATTTATCTTAAGGAAAATATTTTAACAATTGTTATTAGGGTCCTCATAAGTGTACTCTACTTAGTTTTCAGGTTTTCTAACTGTACTTTTCTCAGAGAATTGTTTTCCATTGTAATGTATAAAATGTGATTATTTAATAGAAATAATTTAATAGAAATTAACCATGTGTAATATCTTCGTATGTTCAACAATCCATGCGCGCAAGCTTAGATCTATAAACTCCACGATGTTAAACTTAATAAGAGGTATTTAGTGGTAATGTTTATTTATTTAACAGAAGTTAAACTGAGGAGCCATAACGTTACCTTTCGAATTAATCAAATCAAATTTGGTGTTTCATGTAATATTACTTTCATAGAGTAGCTTTAATGAAGTGTGCATGTTTTTTAAAATTAACTGTGTGTGTATATACACGTGGTTTCAGCCGTTATTGCCAAGTCACAAGATCTCTTTGTTCTGCGCTGAATATGTCTGATGCGCATGCCTGTTAGTGTACAGTATTTTGAGAGCCTTCCAGTTTTTAGATGCTCGAAGCAGACAACGCCTTAACACAGAGGTGGGGAGCCTTTTTACGTTTAGAGGCCACATGTAAATTAAGTAGTAACACAGGAAGCCGCACATAGGTTGATGTACCTATAAATGCGACTTTTATGAAATTATTACATTCTTTGTATAGTTTTACACTTTAGTGTATTATATAGAAATATTACAAAAATAATTAAAACCTTATTTATTTATTGTTTGACATAAAAAGTTACAACATAAAATATTTTTGTATTCACATAAGGGTAAACACTTTTTATGACATTAGTCATTAATTATAATTTTGTTACAAAATTATTTTCGTTCAAAAAAAATAATGCGTTTTAACGTACATGCAGTTAATCACAAGAGTAATAGTAAAAAAAAATAGAGTTTTTGTTGAGATTATATGTAACATGTCTGGTTGTGTTGTCCGTGTCGCGCAGGTGGCGTTCTAACATTTGAAACGTAGAATTGGGTATTTCCCCAATTAATCACATTGGAACATATTATACATTCATATAATTCTTTATTTAATTCCATTGATTTGAAAACTGTTGTAACCTATATAATTAAACATTAATTATCATAAGTGCTGGTTTTCACGAAGGCCGCAAAAGAAAATCACGGGGGGCACGGGATCCCTACCTCTGCCATAACACATGAAAGTATGAACGAAGAAGACAATTTCGACATTGAAGACGGGATATTTTAAATGATTTCTGTAAATGTAAATTTAAATTAAAGTTTAATTCATTTAAATGATGATCTGTAAATGTAAATAGTAGTGAGCAATTAAATTCAAAGTTAATTGAAGAGGAATATTTATTCTTGATCACAAGACGGCCATTATTGACGCAACATCATAGTATGTATATACACTCAAGGACAAAAAAATTAGCGCACCAAGAAATAATTGCAGGATCGTAACGAAACTTGGCATCAAGGTACATGTCGGGGAGATATGCAAATTAGAAATGCAGAGTGATTGTGGATTACGTATAGCCGATAGAGGGCGTTTAACGTCGTTCTCCGTGGTGTATAAAACAGGTAACAAAGCTTGTTTGAGTGTGCTGAATCGTTTACAAAGGAAGGGCTGAGGTAGACACATTTACCTTACGCCTTAACGGCCTTTACGACGTTTTCGAAGACAATATGAGCAGCTGCCGCAGCTTGTGCTGGGGAGAATCATCGGCATGATGGAAGCTGGGTCGTCAGCTATGCGAGTAGTTCGTCAATTAGCCGCTCTGATTGTGTTGCGAGGAGGTGTTGGGACCAGTGGATTCGAGAGATTCATTTACACGAAGACCAGGCTCAGGACGCCCTCGTCAGACCAGTCTCATCAAGAAGACCGCAACATCGTAAGAAATGCACGCGTACAGCCAACTGCTTCATCGGCCGCCATCCAGGCACAGGTAGCACCTTCACTGGTACCTTTTCTCGAACTATACGAAAGCGCCTGGCTGAAAGATATTTGGGATCGTGGCGCCCATTACGTATGCTGAACTTAACACCTCCGTTTGGAGTAGTGCAGCGCACGAGGAAACTGGACTGCAGCGGAATGGAACCAGGTCGTCTTTAGCGACGAATCCAGATTTAATCTCAGTAGAGATGAAAATCGTGTTCGTGTGTGTGGAGACCCCGTGGTGAATGCCTCAATCCTGCCTTTGCTTTACTGCAACACTCCGTTCCCACAGCTGGTGTGATGGTATGGGGGGCCATTGTCTACAATACACGATCATCCCTAGTATTGATCCGTGGCACCATGACAGCCCAGCGATATGTCCATGACATCCTGCAATCACATGTGTTTCCACTCATGCAACGGCTCCCAGGAGCCATTTTTCAACAAGACAATGATCGAACTCACACAGCAAGGATGTCACAAGACTGTCTACGCACTGTTACTACCTTTCCTTGGCCTGCCCGATCCCCATATTTGTCTCCAATCGAGCATATCTGGGATCATTTGGGACAGCGAGTTGGGCATCCCATGACTTTGAATAAATTAGAGGCAAGGTTACAGCAAATATGGAACGGAATGTCTCAAAACATCACACAGAAATTCTAAGCTTCAATGCCCAATCGTATCGCATCGTGTATTCGCGCTAGAGGTGTTCAACAGGATATTAAATCCTCCGTTCTTTTGCCTTTTTCTCTGAAATAAATTATCATTTTTCTTTGATCTTCTAATCATTTACTTATATCAAAGTAGTCATTTTTTAATTCAAAATTTCGTCTTATTTTGACGATTCCTTCTTGGTGCGCTAATTTTTTTGTCCATGAGTGTATATATATACATAATTTTTTGAGGTATAAAGAATTTGTTTTTAATTTGTTATGCAAGGGATTATATGTTTTTTTGTTTGTCTCTTTTAAACATATAAACTTCTTTTATTTTGTATCTACAAAATAGAGGAATATGTTGTAGTATTTGTTAAAATATGCTTAAATTTGAACTAAGACCTAATACGGAAACTTTTCCCAAACCAACATAACTTAATTACATTTCATCCATTTATATCTATTTAACCAAAGTAATGGAATACGTATTTTATTTCGAAATTTATCTTATTTCGTAAGAAATAAAGTCTTAAAACTGGATAAATGGACAAAATTAATTTTTTAAAAATAAACTTAATTGCATTACATTAAAAAAATATATAGTGATTTTTTAAGCAAAATATTTACCATATATAAATATTTCCAATGTACAAAGCGCATTTTAAACACTAAAAATAAGATAAAAATTTACGTGTGCACATTATGCGTCAGATATCAAAATGAAGACTGTGCTACCACTGAAATGGCTCTCTCATTTAGGAACTTGCCGTGTCTGCAAAGATTTAATTGCTAATATGCAGCCCATTAAAGGAAAAAATGCATTAAAATCAAATATAAATTAAATCTAAATTTTTTTGTTATATTTGCCAATACTGTGATTTAAATCTAAATACCAATATCATATCTTAAACCTTTTGTGAAAAGAGTTAAAAAGTCAATGTTGTGAAAAGATTTATATAATTACCTTTGATTTTTTCTATGCTCCCGGAATTTAATTAAATTTAAATAGTTTCGCAGCGATCAATCGAGAATATATGAGACTACTTTCTAGCGATCATAAGATACTAGAAAGTAAGTTGCAAGTTCATAAAGTGTGGCTTAAAAGTCTTAAAAATTGCTTTAATGCATTTATTTTCTTATTGGATAACTACAGTGAGAAAATGAAATTCCATTATCCAAAAAGGAGGACAATTGATTAATCGGGCCTTCTGAAGTAAATTATTTATATATTTTGCTTAAGTTCTAGAAGAATGATTTAATCTTACTAAAATACATATTTAGAATAAATATTTTAAATATAAATTATAAAATTAGAAAAAGACAAACTTCTGCATGTTTCTTTAATACAGGTTTATTAAAAATTTTAGTGTAAATATATTTTCCTTAATGTTAAGACCTAGAAACCACATCATAAAATATTATTTGTAGCAAGAATTTCTCTAAGAAATTTAACGTATTCTTTCTAAAAATGTTCATTAAAAGTGTATAGGTTTCTATTGAACCTTTAATGAGTATAATATCTGTAAGAACTATATGGTTAGATTAGAAGAAAAGTTTCACAATTTGAAAACTAGTGTGTACTTATTTTGAACTTTAATTTCTTAAGAAGAGTATTACCTGATAAATGTATTTCATTAATGTTTCAAACATAAAACTTATTCTTGTTAAAAATAAATAATTATTTTAAAATTATCTTTATGTTTTACAAATGGTGACATTCAAATATTTTTTTAAAACTTTTATTTAAAATAGGAAAGATAACAAAACTAGTTTTAAGTATTTTTATCAATAAATTGTAAAAAATGAAGGGTTTTTCTTGTGTTTTTTTAAAAACACTTCAATTGAAACACGTGTAAATAAGTTTCGAGTCATTCTATGCTAGAGAAATGACGTACTTTAAAATATAATTCATCGATTTATATATTATATATTTTTTTATTTATTTATTTTGAGATTTATATATAGTTGTTCTTTTTGACAAACTCTGTTTTTCCAACTCAATTGTACTCAATATTGTAAAAAAGGAAGATGCAATCGTGACAAGTTTCAAATAAAAAAGTATCTATTCCATCATAAATTTTAAAATAAATGTGCAATAAATTATTATCTAAAATGAAAACAGCATTGTTATTCACATAAAAATTAGTAAGCTACTTTGCTTTTTTTTCTGGTATATCTAACTCCTTTCCGACTAGAAGTAACATTTAAGTTTATAATTAGAAAATGTGTGTGTATCAATATTTTAAAATTTCACCTGGAACTTTTCATTTTCATTGATGCGTTTCTTTGAACTAGAGTCAAACATCTAAATTCGTAAACGGAAATATTGGCTGCTTTTGTTACAAAATCATAAGTTACAAAACTGTAACAATGTTATATGTAGACATATAATTTTTAAAATTGTTTTTCTTTTAGTATTACCATTTTTCCACCATTATTCATTCTTGCACTGTGCGAACTTGATAGTGAACCAAGACTAAAAAGAACAAGTCTTCCGCAGTTCATTTCTTTTAATATTCCGCAATTCATTCACTACAAATTATGGTGCCAGATGCACCATTATAAATAATGGGAGCAATCTAGTTTTAACGTTGCCATACAAATTAGACATTCAAAAATAACAAAATAAAGAACAATGTGCAAATTCCGACATGCATAAAATTTTTTAACAAAATTTTTATCCTAACCATTTTACGTTCAAAAACTACTTGCTAAAAATAAAATTATGTAATTGTGATTTTTGTCAGAAATTTAATCTCAAAATAATGCATAAAAATGGGAAACAAAGTTGCATTGAAATAGAAAAACTAAAATGTAAAAAAAAGTGAATTAAGAGTTTTTGAATACCCATTCACGAATATATTTCTTTACGAGTAATACTTAATGCTTTACTGCGTTGTGTTGATTTTAAAGTAAAAAAAAAAATTTTTTTTTTGAGAAACTGTTCCTGATTTTTATATTAAACAACCCATTAATGAATTCACGGTAACCTTTTGTTCTGCTTGCACTTTTTCTTTTCGTTCAGCTTATTCGAATGCATTTGAAAGATTTTATCACATTTTTTATTTTTACTTAAAATTCTAAAACTTTACATTTTAATGGAACAATGAATATATATACTTTGTAAAAATATAGCTGTTAATATATTTAAAAAGGGCAACTAATTTAAAAATTATGTAACTATTTTTTCATTTAGTTGCAATTTTAATTTTTGTGTCTTGGTAGATAAATAAAAAGCGAGAAATACGTGCGATAAAAAATAAATTATGCTTGAAGTATATTCATGTATCTCTCAAAAATTATCGTCTGCAGCTGTTGTTCAATTTCGTCTAGTTCTTCTCAAAACGCTTTCAATCCTTAAATAATTTTTATCGCCATGTTGTTATTGTAGAATTTTCAATATTTATTTTTCTGCCGTTTCAAGCATTTTGGCAGATTTATCCTTTTTTCCTCAAAGGTAAATCCTTTTTTCTTCTCTATATCCTTGTTTGCTTCAATTCATTCATGTTATTCAAGTGTGAAATTTGTACATTTTGCAAATGTTATGCAAATTTTTAATTTATGTTTTTATAAGAAATAATTTTAATTAGAAAAAAATCATACACTGAATTATAAATTATTTTAATTTATCAGAACTGAACAATAAGTACATATAAATAAAAACTGAAATAAATAAAATCAGCAGTGGAAAACAGAATTATTTTGCAATATTTTTTAGAAAGTAATCGCATAGCTTAATCATTATCTTAGTAATAAAAATTCCCATTGATTTTTTTTTGAAAGAAAAAAGTTGTAACACTTTCCTCACAATATTTTTCGTAACAAGTATATGCGTCATATTTTAGTTATAAGCCTATTGTCTAAAGGCCTATGCCTAAGCATATTTTAGTTATAAGCCTATTAGTTATAAGCCACTCTTCCCCAAATTGAACAAGAATAATTATTTTTGATAAAAAATTGCATTACTTCTTGTGTTAGTAAAATAATATTTTCATTAAAGATATAATTATTCAAAAGAAAATTATTTCCAATCATACTCGATTCCTTTTTTCAGGATTTAAGTTGCTATTGCCAATTTACCACAATAGCATGTCAGATGTTACACATCATATGCGACTACTGTAAGGCTTTTTTTTTCCCTTACAAAAATTCTATTTTCCTCTTTTATTCAAACTCTAATTAAATATTCTTTTATTTCTTCTACTGAAAGCTATTCAGCTTTTCTCGATTCAGGCTTATTTACTAACAGATAATAAACTACTTTTTAAAAATATCTGTACAATTCATTCAAAAAATCATAGTAAAAGAAATTCGTTGTCATGAAGGGAACGCCTCAAGAAAACTTTTTTATAATGATACTCAAAATTGGCAATTAATTAGAAATATATTTTACATTTGCCACACACTGTAATACTACCTATGCCATTATTAAAATTAGAAAGATATTTACATATCACACTTTATTAGCACCTATGCCATTAGTGCAATTAGAAAAATGTTTAATATATGCCACACACTACAATAGCACCTATGTCATTATTGCAATTAAAAAGATATTAAGAGTATCCTGAATCTATAAGTTGCATAAAATAACTATGTTTTTTTAAATAATTATTTTTCTTCTACTTATATATAACAAATGATACGAAAGAACATATTTTGTCCAAATTCAAAATATTACTGAAATATGGTAATAAATGATTATTGATAGAAAAACCAAATCATAGAAGATAGTATCAGGAATAAACTTGTGTAGATATCAGAAAGTTAAAATGCCTAGAAACAAATATTTTCCTTGCGCTTTTAAAAAAAATGGGATGATATTCCTATTCATTCTTTATAAACATTTCTGTCAGCAAAAAATCGTTTAAAAAGTAAAACTGTGATATTTTTGTAATCTTTTACAAAATATTATCCTTTGCCAGTTAAACAATTTACGAAAACAATAATATCGCTTCAGAAAGAAATGGGTGAGCTAAATGAAATCAAGTGCATAAGAAAGAGAGAGTAAATATAATGTTAACATACATAAACTGTTTAAGTTTATTGAATAATAAGTTTTTGATGAGTAAGAAATAATATTTAACACTAAAATGTACAAATCGGAATAGTTTTGACATAGGTCTTTTGGTAGACAATAAATTAAATCGTTGTATTAAATAGTATATATAAGTCGTATCCTTATTACAATGAATACTTAATCAGCAACAAACTGGAAAATATGGGTACGTTAGAAAATCATACCAATATATAGAAGGATCACTTAGCGTGATCCCGAATTTCATAAATAAACATTTTCCATCTGAAAAAATTTAGGTAAAAATAAGGTAGAAACTACATATGTAACCACAAGGTATTCGCAAATAACTCTGAATTCCATATCCGTCGTTTCGGTAACGACGTTTTCATAAATTTGTGGGTATTGATTGCAAAATCTGCCCCCCCCCCAACCAACATTGAAAAAGCACAACCACGTCTATCCATTAATAGTTATAACTGCGAAGCACTATTACTCGAACACGATCGTTATCAAAATCAATCAGGGACAAAACACGATGATTAAATAATATAATTTTTCAAAGGTAGTTAAAAAGATTTTTCTGAGCTACGGAAATTCAACTTTCTACCTCAAACGTAGATTAAAGAATTCATTTGAATGTACACTGCTGGCCACCGCAGATGCAACACCCTGAAGGAAACACTCAAATAACATGAAATTTATAACATGCATTAGCGGAGGCGAGATATGCAAATTATTAGAATATCAGCGCAGATACACATCACGCACGCCTGTGGCGCCACCTCAAAGTGCTGTTTAAGGCTTGGAGATTTCGACGATTTCAAGTTCGGTAATTGTGTTTTTCTTGTGTTTTTTTTTTCAAAGAACGATCAGTTATGTCTCGTGGAAAACAGCGATTAGCTTTTGATCAAGTATCCGAGTTCCACAGAGGAAGGATAGTGGCATACCAAGATTGTGGATTATCTTTCAGGGAACCATTCGACACCGTTTACAGCAGAGTGGTCTGTCCGCAAGACGTCTATCGCTGTAAACGGTGAACCACAGATGACGCAGCTGACGCAGAACCACAGATGTCTCCGCCGCAAATGGTGTGATGAAAGAAGGATGTGGGTGGCAGAATGGAATGAAGTTGTCTTTACTGACGAGTCACGCATCTGTCTGCAACACACAATGGTCGGATTCGAGTCTGGAGACACCGTGGAGAGAGGATGCTGAACAGCTGCGTTATGCACCGCCACACTGGTCCTGCTAGGGTATTATGGTATGGGGTGGTATTGTATATCACTCTCGCACTCCTCTAGTACGCATTGCCGGTACTTTAAACAGCCAGCGCTACATCTCCGAGGTGTTGGAGCCAGTTGTCCTTCCTTACCTTCAGGGCTTGGCCACAGCCATATTTCAACAGGATAATGCGCGACCACACGTGGCACGTATTGTCCAAATGTTCTTCGTCAATCACCAGATTGAATTGCTTCCCTGGCCGGCTCGCTCTTTGGATCTTTCACCGATAGAAAACATGTGGTCTATGGTTGCTCAACGATTGAACCAGATTACACCCCCATCTGCCACACCAGAACAACCTTGGCAACGTGTGGAAGCTGCTTGATCTGCTGTATCCCAAGAACACATCCAAAGTCACTTTGAATCAATGCCGAGGCGTGTGGCAGCGGTGATCTCCAACAATACTGTGGCTGCTGATTCTGACAGGAACCACACTTCACAGAAGTCTATTAATTTAATCATTTGATACTTGGTCAACATATTATTAACAAAATAAATTTTGTTGCGCTATCTCTTGTCTTTCTTGGTGTTGCATTTAAGGTGGCCAGCAGTGTATTAAAGTATGTGTCCGAAAGAGCAATATATGATGAAATTTTCTCTAAAATCACATCTTCAACTCGATTTCTGAGAGAGATAACCTATTTTTTTAAAGTATCTTAAAATTAAATGATGAATTATTAAAATGAATACTACTAGGTACCCTTTTGTACAAATTATGCAGCTGTCCGTTCTCATTGCCAAAATTTAAAAACAGTAATTTACATGTTTATGTAGTTCCATTTATTCGGTATTTTTTTCGCAAAATTCCTTCTTGGCGTTACTCTTAAGTTAACTTCATCACTGAATCTTGCATCATACCACACCTCATTGATAAAGTCCTCAGATTTTGATAAACCTATAGCCCTTGCAGCTTCCAGAAAAGTTCAAAATTTTACTCCGTTAATTATGAATAGGTCATTGTATGAAGCAACGTCTTTCTTCTCACGCAACGATTACAGGCAATTGTTGCGATATTTTTCTGCGAGAGCTTACTATAATGATCTATCACAACCGTATTGACAATATTATATGAAACGAAGCCAATGGTTACCAATTCAGTGCGTTTGATACATGCGAAATCGGGGTTATCAATTTGGCGACCTATCTTGAACGTTGGCATATTTATAATAGTACGTAAAAAGTTTATTACTGCATCACGAAAAACTTTTTTTATATATAAAAAGAGAAAATATTTTCAAACACCTGAGAAAAACAAATGTAATTCAGGAGAAACCTTCAACTTTTTGTATTTTTTTTAATAATGAAGCAACTACTGTATATATTATACATGCATGCCATAAAATAATCATTGATTTTTCAATGTCTTATTTTTTAGAGTATAATATATAGCTTATTTTGTAGTTCTTTTCAACTTCAGCCAAATAACTTAAATAGTTATTAAATTAATAGAAGTAAAATTGATTAGAAGCAGGCATGTTAGATATGTTAAAAAACATAAGTTCTGCACTTTGAAAAATAATTTTGTGGTACCTATGAAAAAATAATATATTGATTACTAATATTTAAAAATTTTTATCATTTATATCATTTTTTATAATTTATATCATCTTTTATAATTTTATGTTTGTAGAAAACCTTTAATTTTTTAGTATTTGTGTAAAGATTTCTCATACTGCATTCAAAGATTTCATCTAAAATAAAACCCCATTAGACCATTTTAAATAAAATAAATACCGATAAACGGAATGCCTAAACTAATCACCAAATGCAGTCCCCAAAGTTAGCCATTTTTTTCTATATTTGCATCATAAATAGTAAACGAGAATCCATTAGTTCCTACAGAAAGATATAACATCAAAAGTTTTCAGAAAAAAATTGTAAAGATCCATTTGGCAGCGAAAATGCCTCGCGGTAAGGAAGATAATGATGTCATGTAGAATCCAAAAGTAATGTACAATAATATAAGGGTGGTTACAGAATAGAAACATTGATCTTCTATGATATGATTTATTAAGAGAGAGTTGAAGTTGTTTACATTAAACTAACATCTTATATCTAGAAGGCATTCAGATTTTCTGCATCATGTTTATTTATTTTAGTTTGAATTTGATAAATTTGAAATGATATCTTTTTTCGAAAATCATCTTGCAATGCAAAGAATGATTTCTTTTTCGCATTCAAAAAAGAATAATTTTCCTGTCAACGTTTCTGATAAGAAATCCGCGCTGAAATTTTACAATACGATTAATGCTTTAACTACACATAAGATGTTATTCTTTCCAGTCAGAAATATGTGTAAACATATCATTAAGAATTTGTAATTTAATGAAAGTAAATTAGAAAGCCAATGGAGTAAGATGAGCTTTATATATATATATATGTAAATATGATGTTTCAAGTCAACACCTAGCTTTTTTAAAAACGGTTTTATTCAGCTAAAAATCGAGACATATTACGCTGAGAGAACGCGAACGCCAAGTGCCAGTTTAATTGGGCGGTATTGCCTACTTATGTCCAGAACTGTTAAGAATCTTTTTTAATTTATGTGTTCTACTTGAAAATTAAGAATGCCATATGGAGGCTATAAAAATAATGATTTAGGATTAAAAGCATTCTGTTTAGGGACTGTGTGTTCGAAGAAATAATTGGGTGTTTAATCTAAGACTTGAAGATGTTACATGAAATAAAAGTTGCTTGGCAAATTTCGGATTTAATTATATATATATATATATACATATGTAAGTGGTATTACTCATTTTGTTTTCGTCGTTTTCACACACCAATGTTCAAAAGATGTGCATAAGTACAAGCAATTTACACTATGTATGATGTCCATAAATCTAATGTGTTATATGAGTGAGACTACACACGATGCATTACACTGCTGTTTGTAAAAAATGCAACAGCAGAATGAAATCAACTTTGCAGCAAATATCAATTATAGAATGTTACGTAAAATAGTAAAGTTTCAGAACCCCGCCCATGCGTGGCGTGCGCAACGCTCTCTGAACTGAGGTTGAAAGCATATATATATATATAAATAGAGGACTATAGCGGGACGTCTAAAATAGTTAATGATTATTTGTTAGTGGCGAACGTTTAGTGAGATGTAAGTATGCCTCCACGACGAAATAAGGAGAAATTCCAACAACTTACGGAGTTTGAACCGGGGAGGATTATCGGCCTTCGAGAAAAAAAATTTCTTATCGCGCAATAGGAGCTCGTGTGCAGAGGAACAGTTCCACACTGATGCGAGTTTGGAAGTAGTAGATCGACGAGCAACGAACAACTCCAAAAACCGGCAGTGGACGACGGAAGGTGATGTCAGCGCGCGACGATTAACACCTGCTCCGTATGGCGGTGAATGATCGTACAGCTTCCTCCAGGCCGTTGGCAGCACGTTGGTCTACTGCTACAGGTGCACTAATGTCGGCTTCGTCAATTCATCGACGTCTGCTACACCGTGGATTGCGTGCAAGGGTGCCTTTATACAGGATCCCCCTCACGGCAAACCATTGACCGCTGCGTCTGCAATCGGTTTATGAGCACAGAGGCTAGCAGGTTGATTGGCACCAAGTTGTCTTTTCAGATGAATCAAGAATCAATTTGTGGGACCGTGATGGCCGCATTCGTGTTAGACGCTATGCCGGTGAACGCTGTCTTCCAGAGTGAGTTATCGAACGACATAGTAGCCTAACACCCAGAGTCATGGTTTTTTGGAGTGCAATTTCGTATCATGGATGATCCAATTTGCTATGAATTGAGGGTTATCTCAATAGCAACAAGTATGCCTGTGAAGTGCACAGCCCGAAGTCGTTCCCTTCCTTCACGGCATCCCTGGAGCTACCTTTCAGCAGGATAATGCACGCGCACATGTTGCAAAGACTGTTCCAGATTTCTGTTTAGCCCAATATATGCAACTTCTCCCTTGGCCTGCTTATTCGCCGGATATGTCGTCTTTTGAGCACGTGTGGGATTTGGTTGGTCAGCGTCTCACTCCTGAACCGCGACCTGCAGCTTCAAAAAACGAACTTTTGCTGCGCATATAAGGAATATGGAAATATCTTCCACAAGCAGACATTCAAAATCGGTTTGACACAATGCCGCGTCGTATAGCAACACTTATTGCATCGCATGGTGGCTACACCAAATACTGATTTCGGACACTTAATATTGTTTTTTTTTGCTTTGAAAATTTCGTCATTTATTTATATTAATACAAGTCGTTTGTGCATTAAATTTCATTTAATTCTGTTGATTCTTTCATGGTGTTGCATATTTTACAAACAGCGGTATATATTGTATTTATGATTTTATTTTCCCCTTTTTTTTGTCGGAGCAAATCGTTTTAGGGCTTTAAACTATAATAACTTTTGAGAAAGAAAGCGTTTATTTTTATTTCAGAAATAAGTGGTTTTGATATGCCGAACAAAAAAAATTAGCTTTTCAAGGTAGTAGTTTGTAAGATACCAAATGTTATGGAAAGACAAACTACATACAGTTTTTGAATGCTGATAGATAATCTATATATATAAAGGAGAAAAACGACTCACTCACTGACTGACTAATCACGATATCTCCGGAACTATTTAACCTACAGGCTTTAGATTTGGTAGAAATGTTCTTTTCATAGAGTAGAGATCCGCTAAGAACGGATTTTTTGAGAAATTCGAATCACAAGGGGCGTTACAAATAATTGTTTCCATTTTTAAACTACTCGACGTACAATCTTTAAATTGGGTAAACAGATTCCGTTCATTGAGTAGATATCCTCTACAAAATCAGTTGGGTGAAAGTCGACCCTCAAGGGGGTGTTGAGGTGGTTTAGAGGGCGTTATGGATAATTATCCCAAAATTTAAACTATTAGACGCACAGTTTTTAAATTTGATAAATAGATTCCATTCACAGAGTAAAGATCGGCTACAAGATGTGTTTTGTGAAAATAGTCCCACAAGTGGCGTTGCGGGGGATTAAGAAGCGTAAGAAATATTTTTTTAAACTATTGATACGCATACAGATAGCTAGGGAAAATTGACCCACAATGCTTCGGGATTAAGAAGTAAAAATAAATATTTCCGTTTTTAAACTACTTGACCTACCTGCTTGAAAATTGGTAGACAGGTTTCTTTCATAGAGTAAATATCCGCTACAAAATGAGTTTTGGGAAAATTGACCCCCAATGTTTATTTCGAGGGATTAAGGGACGTAATATGTAGATAAATATTTCCGTTTTTAAACTATTATATCTATCAGCTTGCAAATTGTTAGGTATGCTCCTTTCACGGAACACAGAGTTCTTTTAACAAAGATTGAAACAAAAGGCGGGTTGCGAAGGGTTAAGGGGAGTTATAGAAAAAAATTCCTGTTTTTGAATTATTAGACCCACATACTTGAAATGGTTAAGCAGTTTTCTTTTGTTGAATAGGGATCTAATAAGAATGTATTTCACGGAAATCAACTCCAGGGGGAACAGGGGGTTACTGGGGCGTATTGACACAAGAAAAAATTCCTTTTTTCGAACTACAGGGGCTATAATAATGGAATTTGGTTTGCATTTTCCTTTTGTTAAATTGAAATCCGCTAAGAACAGAATTGGACAATGACTCTCAACGGAATTACGGAGGGTATTGATAGTAAAAACTTCGTTTTTACTCTATTAGGTTTAGACTTGAAATTTATCTTGCATGTTTATTTTACGGAGTAGAGATCCACCACAAAAATTGGTTTTGCGGAAATCCACTTGGTTATAGGGTTACGAAAGTGCAAACATCATTCTATACTTCAATTTTAGAGATTTTTAGAAAATACAAATTAAAAGTCCGGTCTTTTTTATATCAAGAGTCGAGAGTTACAGGTATAATTATATTTTTCAATATAATCGAATTCTTATTGCTAGAGATTAGATATCAATAATTTATATATACACTCATGTCCATAAATTAAGGATAATAAAGTTCTGGCAAAGAAAGAGACAGAAGTAAAACAAATTTGACTTATTTGTAAAGTCTATTTATTAAACAAAAGGTAAAGAGCAAAAAAGATGCTATATGTTTGACATAATTAATAAAAATTGCGATTTTTACTCCCTGGAGCAAATTTCAAAAAAGAACCTATTTACAAAAAACAGTATAACATGGTTAGTATGATGGTTAATACGGAGTATGTCTCCCGGACGATGCAATACAGGCCTTACAACGCCTATGCATGCTGAGTATCAAATTATCAATCTGATCTTTGGTAATATTACACCACTCATCAAGCAATGCCCTCCGAAGTTCCGGTAGACAGGTGGGAGGGGGTTGACGGGCTGCAATTCGTCGGCCAAGCATATCCCACAAATGCTCTATTGGATTCAAGTCCGGTGAGTATGCTGGCCAATCCATACGGGTGATATCCTCCGATTGAAGGCATTCGTCTACAATGTTTGCACGGTGAGGACGGGCGTTGTCATCCATAAACAGAAATTCAGCACCCATGGCATGGCGCCCCGAAACAAACGTACATGTTGTTCCAGAATGACATCCCGATAGATGTGGCCTGTCATCATTACACTCTGAACATGCAGGTCAGTTCTGGAACCAAGAATAATTCCTCCCCAAACGAGCCATCCTGCACCACCGTAACGGTGTCGTTCAATGGTGTTCTCTTGGTGGAAACGGGTACCTGGAGCTCTCCATATGAAAGTCCGGAGATAATCTGAATGCAAACTAAACCTGGACTCGTCAGAAAACATCACACAAGACCACTGTTGCGGTGTCCACAATGCATGCTCTCTACTCCAGGTTAATCGCAGGCGACAGTGAGTTGCGGTAAGGGGAACACATCTGACAGGCCTACGAGCATACAGACCAATGTGCCCTAAGCGTCTGTACACGGTCTGCCTTGAAACTGTCGTACCGGTAGCTGAAGAGAGCTGACGAGACAGGTCTGATGCTGTGCTCCGTCTGTTTCTTTTGGCAGTTACTGCCAAATACCGGTCCTCATTCGGCGTTGTAACTCGGGGGCGACCTGTGCTGTAACATCTACTCACATTACCATCATCTTGGAATCGTTGCCAAAGCCTGGAGATGACACTCTGGGCGATTCCAAGTTCCTCGGATACTTCCAGCTGGGTACGTTCACATTCCAGTCGTCCGATAATTCTACCACGTAAAAAATCATCCAAATGCTTCCTTTGTGCCATAACTATGCGGTTATTGCACTGAAAGGCTTTTAAAGCGCTTGTGAACAATTTTACTTCTTTGCCACCATTCCTTATATACCCCTCTCTTACACTCTCGTCATTGTGACGTACTATCCGCGCCATCTGGTTGTTTCCAGTAATTTCCATATTCTTCTTCAAGATGTGTGTGATAATTCTACAGGGGAAATTTTTATTTTAGAGTTCAATTTCTATGTGATTCTGAATTATCCTTAATTTATGGACATGAGTATATATAAACAGTAGGGGAGACCGGGGCAAGATGATGAATGTCTTAATTTTTCCGTATTCCACTGGGTAGCAGCATCAAATGAACACTACTAGCTATCCTTTTGGCCTTTCGTTAAACAATCATATAGACACGCTGAAATCGCCCTTTTTGTGTTAGTTGTGAAGCTTTGATTGTTTTTCGCTGCCACGATATAACTTTTATGCATGCGTAAATAAGCTCTGCTAGAGATACAGGTAAGATATAACGTTTCTCTTTATTATTTATGAGTAACTTGGTTTAAATACTAACTATTACCATGAATAAATGTCAATTAATTACCTTCCATCATGGTAATGAGAACGAATTTTTTTAAACAGACAGTCTGGGGCAAGATGACGATCCGAAAGACGGGCCAAGTTGACGAGCTTGTCATCTTGCCCCGTGTTTCGGAATTTATTAAACTAACTATTGCTGTCCATTCTATTAAATCCTGTGAACACTTGTTTGTCTGTGTATATGTCCACGCGACCTTGCGCTTCCATCTCTTCTGGGGTTAAGGGACTCATCGAATCGGGAAAGGTTTCGTTTGAAAGGAGGTGACCAGAGGAAAATATTTTTGCCATCCGCTAAGTCCCCTTCTCCAAAGAGGAAGGAATGTAACAATAATCTGTTGCTTTAGAGCTACTGGCTTTTCCTGCCACCTTTTCTGATTTTTTTGCGAGAAAACGATTGCTTCCTGAACTTGTAGAAATAACCCCAACAGGAAATATGAGCAACTGTAGTGATAACGCCTGGAAAAATGAGGACACCTTTTTCTCTTTTTTGAAGCATTTTTATCTTCATGTGAAACCAAGCAAAGAATCTCCTACTCTGTTGATTTTTGACAATCACAAAACTCATATAACTTTACAGGCTATCTTATATTGCAGAGCGAAAAGCATCATCAAGTTGGGTTGACGCCGCACGCATCGGTTCGTCTCTAGCCCCTTGTTGTGTCATTTTTCGACCGGTTAAGAACACACTATAGCCAAGCATGTGACAACTTTATGGTCACACATTCAGAACAATCACAGACAAAAATATTGGTGAGGTTTTGAGCATCACTTACTTCAAATCAGCTACAGTTGGAAATGCCGTTGAAAGGGTTTAAAGAATATGGAATCGGGCCTCATAATCCTCTTGTGTATAGCGAACATGACTATGCTGCGGTAAAAACTACTAACCATGAGGCTGTTGGCGATGAAACTTAGAATAATAGTGCTAATCCTCAGACCCCGGTAGTAGAAAACCATCATATAAACCCTCCAGAAAAACCAGAACTTTTGGCAATGCTGATTCCGATGCACGAAAGAAGCCTTTTAGAGTTTTTTTTTATTTCAAACCATTGCCTAAAACAACATAATGTGAGAAAACAAAAGAAAAAGCAAAAAACTGAGCACTAGCGTTCTTACAAGCACACCCATCAAAGAAATGTTAGAACAAAGGGAAAAGCAAAAGGAAGAATATGAAGTTTTAAAAAAAACCTAGAAAAAAAGCCCGTGAAGCTAAAAAGAAAGTAAAAAAAACAAACTCAGACTGTTTCTGTTCGCCTAAGTCTATAAAATCCAGGCCAAACATTCCTGTTGTATCAACTTCAAAGGACTGTGTTATAAGATGTCCTGCTTGTGAAGAGGAACCCTCCAACAGAAAAATGTATCCAGTGTTGTAAATGCCAAGAGTGTTGGCATGAGGAATGTTCCAATTATAAAAATGGCATTTTTACTTGTGACTATTGTTAGGTACACAACTAAACACTTCAACATTACGTTACAATGCATAACGCTTAGTTTGATACTTTGTAAGATGTAAAAACACAGTTATCATTTGTTAAACCATGTAACACTTTCAAAAGATAAAATATGTTCAACCTTTTTCAGTGTCGCCATCTTGCTACAAGGCAAAAGTCATCTTGCCCCAGTATTGGGGCAAGATGACGATTTGTTAAGGTTATGAAAAAATAAAATTATCCTTTACTTCTTTTATTAGAAAAATTAAATAATAATATATTTTAATACTACAAAGGACTACTCTAACCGTTCGTGTAAAATTGATTTTCCTACCCTTAAAAATAAATTATTAAAGAACAAAAAACTGTTAACGTCGTCATCTTGCCCCGGTCTCCCCTATATATTTTTAAATCATTGTGAAATACCCAGCGAAGCGGGCGGGTAACGGCTTGTCATTTATAAAAATTGTATAAATTAAAAAAATAACAAAAAAAGCCTTACATTGTTTTGTTTATATAAAAAAATACATCTTATTCAATCTTACGAACACATCATTGCTTATAAACCATCAGGGCTGCAAATAAATAAATAAATAAAATAAAATTGCTTATTTACAATGTGTTAGTGAGTGTGGAAGTTGATATCACAAATGCTCTTGACAAATCACTTTTGCTCATCACTTTGCTATTGACAAATATTCCAAATTAAGAACTCCTTATCAAATCTTTCACGTAGTCCTATGGTGGAGTCACTTTAAACCAATTAATACCTTTATCTTATGAATACATTATATAAAGATATTTATCTAGTTTTAAACAATGTGCTTAATTTTATTTCATAATTGCTTTATTACATATTTTTCATGATTCTGCATATTTATAAGATTTTATATTGAAATAATTAATCATATTGGGATTGAAAGGTCATGGTAGCGAACAATTTTTGTCGGGTTATGAATATGAGTTTTGTTGCAACTAAAAACTTGCCGTGTCAAAGTGCTGATACATCCAATATCTGTCAAAGCTCAAAGTCCTCACGCATTCTGGGAGACTTAATAATAGGGTGTCTTCCACATCAAAAAGGTCTGCCACACTGGTAGCCTCCTCCGTGTTGCTTTGTAGAACATTTATTAATAAACAATCAATCATTCAAAGAAGATGAATGATAAAATCGAATCCCTACATGTGTGTGTATGCTTGCAAAAAAAGGTTCAATATTAAGAATTTCTATATAAAACATTTCAAATAATATTATTGTACGAAAGAATTTTTTAATTTTTTTAAATTTAATAATAATCTAATTTATTAGAAAAATAAAAATTACTCATTCGTGGCATTCGTTTAAAAAATAAATGTATTATTTACCGTAAATCGGAGAATAATAATAAAAAATGAAGTGCATTAAATTTTACTTAAAAAAATTTGCATAAATTATACATTTTCAAAAAATTAAACTTTTAGTATTTAATTACGTGTAAAACCTTTGCTTAAATTCTTTTATATCAAGATCTAGTAATGTAATAAATGTTACGATAAAACAGCCAAAAATATGTGTACGACAAAACATGAATTAATTAAAAATCAAAATGAATTTGGGAAATAATTTGGTTTAATTTAAATGAAACAATACTTCTTTAAAGTTATTATTCATTCACGCACATACAGTGATAGATTTTACTTCCATACATCATCATAAAATTAATTAAAAACCAGATAGATTAACTTTTAAAAATTAAGGAATATAAGCATTAATTAAATAATTGATGGCATGAATGTCAAATGAAAACTAACAAATACTTTGTTGAATTGAGCAAATGCCACAAGAGAATGTATGTCGTTTCATGTGTTGTTAATTAGAAACCTGTCACTTCTCTAGTGTCAATTTGTCTGTAAAAATCTTGTCAGATGGTAGTTAAAAAGGAATTTTAAAAAATGGTAGAATGAGAAGTCTAAATTAAAAACCTAACAACAGTGTTTCATTATTGACTGACTCATTTTGTTCGTCTAATTGATTGTTTTCTTGAGAAAAATAAAAGGGATATTTTGGAAACTTTAAAGTTCCTTATTCGATTGCCAATCTTAAATGCTACAAGGAGACATTGACGTTTCAAGGCAAAAAAAAAAATATTAAGGAAAAATCCACAAATGTTAGGATATCCCATATTGTTTTTAAACAAAAAATAATCCCCCCCCCATAAACTATATTTCAAAAAAATAAAACGACAAAACCTTGTCATCAAATTTGGCATAAGAATCAATGATAAATAAAAAGATTTTGTTCCCAAATTTTAAACATTGCTGATAAAAGCTTTTGTTTGAGAAACTTATAAATTGAAACTCATCCCATTAAAATGGTTTGATTCACTGATTACTGTTTTAAATTCATGTTTTGACTTTCCCTAAGGAAAAACTACTCTTTGAAAACTTTTTCGAAGGTCCAAACAATTTGAAAAAGGATCGTTCTACTTTAATTTTAGCTACTTAAAATTTAACATTTCTCATTATGTAAAACTTATAAAATAAAAAGAACGAAAACAATTCATTTATATTCCTTTTTCCTCTATTGAAAAATGTAATTTTTTTGCAGGAATTTTTATGATTGCAATCTCGCAAAGCATGTTCAACAAAAACTCATCAAACCTTAGCCATTTTGTATTCTGTAATAATTTTGTTTTGTTACAACATAACTAATAATAGGCAAAATAATACCTTAAAGTAAATATTTCAATAACCAAATAAAAAATTATTTCAAAATTACTTCGAAAATAAAGAAAAATATTTTTGAATCATGCTGTAAAATGACTTGGAATCAAAATTTGAAGGAAATTTCTTATAGAAAGGCTAAGAGGAATAATCTAGAGGAAGATTTTACTTAATATTCTGAATATTTTAAACAATTATCATTCATGTCAATGTTTTCAATTTTAGGAAAAACAATTACTTAAAATTCTAAGAGGTCGAGAAGACTACTCATTACAGTTCAAGGTTAAATAAGAACTAACAGATATTTGTTGCAGCAATCTTCCCTGTTTTTCATAAAGGCCTCCGATGAAATAATAAAACATTGATTTTTCACAGCGTATAATTCAGAATTTTTTTTTTATTTCTTGTTAAATATTCATAATTTTTTTTTTCTAAAAAAATCTTAGTAAACAGCTTTATACTCAGAATAAGACATTTAATTATTTCAGGAAGTTTATAAGGAGGCACTAGGAATAGTAAGTAAGGAGTAGAAGAACATAAAGTTTTAAAAATGTTCTCGTGAAATAAAAGAGTAATAAATCTGAATTTATCATTCCTTTGAAGTTGTTTTGGAAAAACTTATCAGAAACTTTAATTAAAAAGGGAAATTTTAAAGCAAGTGAAGACCTCATTCAATATTCATGATTCGGTATAATCATTTGTCACTAATGGATTTAGTTATGGCTTACTTTCCCATTTGTAATGTAGAACTTCTCTTTCATTTTTTGATGAACTTTTTATTCAAAGCATTATACGATTTAAAATACTGGTATAAAATATTTTAATTGCTTCATTAAAAATATTTCAAATAGTTAGAAAGAGACATGAACATTTTTTAACATTCTTTAGTTTTAAATAATAACTACCTATTCGCATGTATCACAATTAAATTGACTTGCTGAGGAGGTTTAGAGAGTGAGGTGCAAGCTCAGTTGCCATATTTGTCAATTGACTGCGGTTCAAAGTTACGAGGTATGTTGCCAATAGCATTCCTGAAGTTTCAAAATGTTATGTTAATAAACATTCATTCTGTCTCAGACAGCCAAGTATTTTTTGAAGTTGTTTGTTACATTCATATAAAATACGATAGATTTCTAGTAAATGTTTTGTAGTTGCTGTAAACATCTACAAGAAATGTTTGTTACATAGGAAGTGAATTTTCTATGTATATTTTGCAATATGGAGCAAGATTTGATTTTATTAAATCTTAATGCAAATGAAAAACTGCTGGAATTTTTCTCTATTAATTTTAAAAACTATGCTTGAAAACTTAAGAAAAAAATAACTTAATTCAGGATATAAAAAGAACTACAAAATGGAAGCTTTTCATAACCGGAGAGATTTCACAACGTGAGAATAAAGCTCAAGACACGAAAATTTTCGCTACTTGCTTAAAGTTAAGAATGATTAGATTACGCATTCTTGTCTATCTGGTGATGAAGAATAAGGAAAGTTATCTTCGACCTCATAATGCATCAAGTTACAGAATTGGCCTGTAATGTTGCTCGCGTACGTAGCATTCTCAAGCTATACGTACTCGAAGTGACAAATGAGTTGCATCTCTGCAGTTATGCGATCAGGTAGTTCTAATTTCTCCCGTTATCAGGAGGCAGGAAAACTCATATTCTGTTTTAAGTCTCAAGCTTTATTTGTCTTATCTCTATTTTATTTTATTTGTGGTTCTGAATTGATTATTGTTTGATTTTTGCCTGTTTCATCCAACTTTTGTTACGTGTATCCGGCGAAAAAAATTGTGTTTCATTTTTGTGTATGCTGCACTGAAAATTAATGTGAAAATAAAATTGTGTGTGTACTTATGACCACACTATAGAAGCAAAAACTTTTGATTTACTCTAAGCATGAGTATCCGATTGTTCGGATGTGCTATGTTTTCTTTTACGACATTTTCGCATGCAGAAGTTAAGTAGATCACTTTTTCGTGCCCATTCATCGAGGGATTTGTTCAATTTATCCATTTTTTGTTAATGAAATTTTTAAATAATTATGCTTTTTTATATATTTGTATGTATGTTTTTCGATTTAAATGTCAATTAGTTTAATCATTTAAAAATAATTGTATGTAAATTAATTTAGATTATATTTATATAATATAAATGTTTATATGGAACTTACGTACTATCACAACAATGCCGACTTTCAAGGTAACTCGTCATGTTGGCAACCCAGATCTCTCATGTTGTAACAACTTACTAGATGTTCTAGGTGTTTGGGAGTTCGAGCAAAGAACACCCATAACAAATTTTAAACTCAAATTTGTTTATCTTTTTTTCTTAATCAACACGACTAAAGGTAGGAAATACACTTATAGTAAATAATTGGAAGAGTATTCGCACAGCTTAAGGCTACTAACATAAAAGTATAATTTACTCCACTTACTCTGGGAGCACTCTTGACTTCTTCGCATCAATTTTCTATAAATATCTTTCTTAATTTTACAACCTCTGGTCATAAATCTAGTTCACAATTTTAATCACTTTTAGTATCCAATTATCAGCTATCGCAATCCATCGATTATCCGTCAACTAACATCGCGTACTTAAGTGCCACTCATTTGAATAAATCAAATCTTCTTCTTCGAGAGGAACGTTTTCAACAGAACTTAAAGTTAAAAAGAATTTTACCCCAAGAAGATTAACGAAGGGTTCGCGGATAGACCCCCGTAAAGAAGACGCGATTTATAGGTGGATATCATGACCCGAAAAAAATTACGTTACTAAATTTAAGTACTGATTCTCAGAAAATTGCAAAATATTCTAAAGTTACTCTGATTCCTGACCAGTTACGCACTCGCGACATCGCGCAACAAAATTCAACTAATCTACTTCCTATCTTAAATGTAATCATTTACATACCAATGCATTTCCTGTACAACCTTTTAATAGAAATATAGCATACAAGTACAACCCATTCAGGCTAGGACAATAGGGGAAAACCTCTCTCTCTGGAGGAAAAAAACTCAACCGTATAACCATATCATTATACTAATTACTACCAGTCATTATAATAATTACAAACTTGTGAGCCACATTTTGCTTCTACGGTACTTTCTTCTCAGGTAGTTTTTTTCAGAACAAAGTCTGTCACCCAGAAATGAAAATAGGTTCACTAATGAATCATAGCAGTATCCTGCATCTGTACATTTAATATCGTTCAAGCATCAATACACACATTCGTAATATTACTCAACCATAAATATAATCTTAACCATAAATAAATTTCTTAACACTAATCAATCATACATGTAATACTAATGTAAATCAATTCTAAACACACATTTTCATTTATAAACACCATCTGGTGTTTCCAAAAACAACTAACTCCCCCTTCTTTTCGCGCTGGGCTGTTAGTGTTATGGTTATTTGCCCCTACTTAAGCCGCGTCCTGAACCAGATATTATATACATACATACATGCAATGAATACATACAATTTTTCGAATATAATATAAAATAAACAAAAACAATTCAAGGAATTCAAACCTACTAGACAAGTCTCATTGATAACAAAACAATTGTTAAATACAAATTTTTTCCAAAATTTGGAAAAAATTTAATACTAAAGTTCATTTTTCAAGGGGAAGAAAAATGCACCCATCTTGGTGATCACAACTTTAAATAATTAAGTAAAATAATAATTATGAAACTGGACTTGCTTTCGCAAAAATGGCCTAAATGCTTGTCAGAAGAACTTAAAAAGAAAACAATTCAACCTGGCATTTTCTTTGAAGACTCTCTGTTGAGTCGCCGCTAAGGACCTTAACGCTGATCGATCTTTGATTGGTTCACCTGACAAACTGCTCCATGAGGCTGTTGAGGCAATGCCTGATATCCTGGAATCCGCTCGACTGCGTAAATTGCAGGGCCTTACTTGTTGTTGCAGCATCCTCTACTTGCCTCCTTTTTGATCCTGCTCGGATCCTGAGTGGAAAGGGATTTGTCCTTCCTGACTTGTCTCCTGCTCGTGTCCTGAGTAGATAGGGACTTGTTCTTCCTGGCTCCTCTTGTCTCTTACTGGCTCTAGCTCGGCTTCTAAGTGGCAACAACATGCATAAATTATTTAAATAACTTTAACCCCCTTCCTTCTCGCTCCCGTCAAAATCACAGAGTAAAATTTCCCCCTCTATTTTTCGAACCCGTGACATTTCCGAAGTGGAATGTTTAAAAGTAACGCGCTACAAAGATTAAAATTAGATATTTCTTATGTCCGGAATCACGTTCATTTCTCATCAGATGCAAGTACCAGATTATAAGTAACGTGTTTAGAGATAGTTATTTTATTTTAAACTAGAATTTTAGAACAGTTAAACATATATATTTAGCGATTAGTTTTTGTAATATTAGCTCATTTATTTATATATAGTTCCTCTCTTCCTCTCTTCTGTGATATTATATATATATATATATTTAATATCGTATACCCATAACGGAGTTAGGCATGAAATGGAATCGGATTCTACTTTAAGTATAAATGGATCTAGAGGGATTCTGAAATAACTGATTGTTTTGAAAGTTCCGCTAGTGAATCTGAGAGCAGTGATGATGGATCTGTACAGTTACCTGGGATGTTGGCCTTTGTATCTCATGCTTTGAAATTTATCTCACAAGAAAAATTACTAATGTGTAACGGACATAGCTTACATATGTTTAAGTGCAAATTTTCTCCCCTTTAAAACACGTTTTTTTAAAAAAATTATTTTCTCTTTGCAGGGAAACCAACATTCAGTCATAATAACTCTAAATGTTGGTTTTTCTTAAAATATTAGTTTTTTGTACTTCAAGCTAAAAATTTACCCAAAATTTAAAAATAAATACATATATTGTCCATACCCTTACTTTTATAGAATTTTTTTAATAAAAAAATAGACACTTTTATGACTGTTTTCTTCAAAATTATGTGACCCTTAAGGTGTATAGCCATTTCTGATTTTTGTATTTTTTTTTGCAAAATTATAGGATTTTTTCTTATTTAATGTCAAAATATTGATTGAAATAAAGATATTTAATGCCATTTGAATATGAATAAGGAATTATCTCTCATATTTCTTATTTTTAAAATAAATATCCAATACAGAAGCAAAAATACATAACAATGGAAAAACATATCATACTAATGGAAACAAATATTCTGGATGATGTTTCTCTTTTTTTCAGCAGTCATGAATTATGTTCTCTATAAAAAAGGTAGAAAACAAAACAAGGCATTTCTTGTCTTACGTTCTTGGGTCAAATAGCATTAATATAATAAATAGATGGGAGTTATAGCTCTTGACTTTTTGCCTTAGTGTATTTTCAAGAAAATGTCAAAGAGCTATTTTTTTAACTTATGTGGTTTACTTTAAAACACAGATTTTTTGTTTTTGTTTTGTTTCGAGAAGAGCCCATTTCTTCTTCCCAAGATTAATTCTCAGTGAGGGTAATTAATTCACAGATGATATTCAAATTGATTCTTGAACTTCAATCTGATTATATATCCTGGATAATCAGATATGTTCTGATTAAGTATAATCAGAACATCATTTTGCGTATCTCTAAATATATATGCATCACAGTTTCAAAATCACATGTATAAATGAATTAGTATACTGTCAACCGTCTGTGGCTGTCAATAATTTTACCAACGTATATTTTTTCAATGTAGAAAGCTGTAGTTAATGAAAGAAAAAGAAATTCTTCAAATTAATAAGAGGGATTAATGAAAAATGAATAAGAAATTTATTACAATACTAATTTAACCGCAGTATTTTATCTTCAACCGGATTTCATAATTACTGATTTTTTTAATCGATTTTCATGAACAGGTTTTTTTCTAACTTTTGACCCATTATACTTTTTGTATGTATGTATATATACGTAGTATTTTTCTGACGAATTATTTTGTAGCGTTAGTCGGTGTTGGTTCTTTATATGTAGATTTGCCGAGGGGTATTTACGTTGTTGTTTCCTGATAGACAGTAAATTTCTTCAGGGTTAGTTTCAAGCTTCTTTTATTCATGGTCACAAATATATGAAATGTAATATCATTTAGAATAATTAATCAATAGTGGCATGAACACACAAATAGCAGAAGCAACAATCAGCAGCGACGAGGACATGTTTTTGGGGAGCAGACAAAGAACTAAGAGAGTGAGCCCACAGCGTTCTGGATTTATATACTGGTGGTGAGGGCCGCAAGACCCCTTTCTAACGGGAGCCATGATTGGTTGCAAACGCGTGGGAGCAATTAGATTAAGATTATCACATTAGTTTTGCACCAAAGAATTAGAAAATATTTTAAAGGAGTTAGCTTAAAGAATGCTAGAGGGAGTCATTGCATATATATATATATATATATATATATGTGTGTGTGTGTTTTTTTTTTTTTTTTTTTTTTTTGTGTGTGTGTGTGTGTGTGTGTGTGTTGTGTGTGTGTAAGGATAGTTAAATTAGGTCTCAAATAATATCCCCTATTTAACACTTAATTTATATTTTACGTTACCTCTTCAAACCTAAATTAAAAATTAAACACCCAAATGTTTCTTCGAACAGATAGTCCAAACAGAACACTTTTAATCTGAGATCCTTATTTTTTATAGCCTCCATATATCATCCTTAACTTTCGAGTAGAACACATAAACTAAAAAGAATATTTAACAGTTATGTACGTAAGTAGTCAGCCCAAATGAAACTGCTATTGGCGTCTTTTTCTCTCAACGACATACGTATAGATTGCTCGCTGAATAAAACTGTTTTTGAAAAAGCTTGTAGTTGACTCGAAACATAACATATATACATATACAATATATATATATATATATATTGTATATGTATATATATATAAAAAGTCAATTGACCAAAATGGAAAACTACAGGGGGTAAATACTAATTATAGACCCGATTTTTAAAAAAAAAATCATATTATTGAAACTACTGCACATATTACAATAGTTGATACATGAATGTGAAGAGGAAGATACCAAGTTCTTTTTTTTCTGTTACAAGTGTTCGATGTGTGGACTCTTGATACACGGCATACGTCCATTCTGCAGTCCATTTCGTTCCATATATTTTGTAGCATCGCTTTATCTATGGGTTCGTAATGCTGCACAAATGCTTATATAACGCCCTGTGTTATTTGTTGAGTCAATTGCAATTGATATGGCTTGAAATTGAATTTTCTTTTTAAAATTTTCCATATCTTTTTCTTGTTTATTCCAAGTTCACCGACGGCAACTCTCGTAGACCTCCTTGGACTTCGAGCAAAACTCTGTCTCAAACTCTCCTCTGCTTCTTACCAGACACTAGACCGTTCGCTACATTCTTTTCACACAAACAACGGGTGTTCTTAAATTGATTATACCATCGCAGAATGCTCTTGTCGGTTGATCCTTCCTTTCCGTAGTGATTTCTAAATGCACGTTGCACCGAAATTGGGATTTGAATCACAACGATCTTGAATGTGTTGTTGATCATTGTTAAAAAAAATTGTGCAATATTTTTCTTTGCATGCAAGTATGACTAACTGAAAATGCAGAAGTTTCGAAAATGCGATTTTTTTAAAAATAGGGTTCAACATTTATTTGGACTCACCTTGCATTATGCTTCCTAAATCAGCCACTGACTTAGAGTGGTGAAATTAGTCAGTTGTTGCTGTTTCAAGAAAATTAATTACTAAATAATTTCATAAAAAACTATTAATTAATTTATAAAAATTTAAATCAGTATTTATTTGAATTAAGCCGCTATCAATTCTAAGCTGCCCCATAAATTCTCAACATGTTTTTGTGAAAACATAAAAAGTATGTAAAAAGTGACTTATCGTGATCCGATACTTACGAAACAGACAAAATATAAAATGAGAACTGATGAGAAGTGAATAATTCAGTTATTTTACCAGTGTTAAAAACTGTTATATACATACATGAATCTATAATTGCTATAACCGGTATAATCCTGTTCAATTTCCCCTTTCCAACAAATTTTTCACCTTCGGTTCTGCAGGGTGCATCAAAAAAAATCTCGGACAAATTTCTTGTCTCCTAGAATAATTACCGAATTTCCTTTTAATTGGTGTTTTCATGTTCCTTTATCCACCACTTTAATAGTAAAATATTTTTTTAATATATTTCTTAGTTTGTACTTTGATTTATGTGTTTTTGATAATGTCGATCAAAAGGTCTGCTGTTTTAGAGTTGTTTCAGCAAGGGCAACGACAGTGTGAAATCGTTCGTTTGCTTAATGTACCTCTGCAAACAGTGTTTGATGCAATCTGCCGTTTCAAGCAGCTTGGCAATGATGGTCGACGTCCAGGAAGTGGGCGAAAACGCACTATAAACACTTCAATCACTCGTAAGCCCATCGAAAAGGGATTCCAGAGAAATCCGAGAATTTCCATGAGACAGATCGCTCGTGACATGAGAATAAGTGACAGATCGGTGAGGCGAATAGCAAAAACGGAGCTTGGACTGCACTGGGAGAGATTCCTTTTCACTGATGAGAAGCTCTTTGCGGTTCAACCAGTTCATAATTCCCAAAACGATAGAATCTGGTCTGTGGATGCTCCAAGCACGTCGACAATTGTTGAACATCGCTAGTATCCAAAGTCGGTCAGGCTCTAGGGTGGAATTTGCGCAAGTGGTAAAACACCCTTGATGTCTGCTGAAGAGGGCATTAAAATCAATCAAAAAGTGTACCAGAGGGACATTCATGAAGCTATTGTACTTCTGTGGGCCCAATAGCATTTCGTAAATGCAATTAGGACGTTTCAACAAGACTCTGCACCAGCTCACAAGGCTAAAAAGACACAAGAGTGGTGCAAGTTGAACATTCCAGACATGATATCATCTGAATAATGACCAGTGTATGATCCATTTTGGAGTCCAAGGCCTTCACTAAACCGCACAAAACTTTGGACTCTCTAAAGAAATTGCTTCTACTGGAATGAATAGATTAAAGGTAAAATATTTCAGGACCATTGCTGAAAATTTCTGACTCTGCATTGCTGCAAACGGGGGTCACTTTGAAACCAATTAAATTTATTTATTAGTACGAGTGTACTTTTAATATTATTTGGTATATTTTGTTATTTTGTTAATTTTTTATAAAGCTATATAAAAAATTGTTTGTCCGGGTCTTTTTGCCGCACCCTGTAAGTCACTCCCAATTTTCAGTAGCAATAACAGTGTGTGGGGGGGGGGAATGCGGCTTAGATTCGACTAAATTATATCAAAGTTTCCTTTTGCTTAATATCGATAAATATGTTTATCGCAATTTTAGTAAAGAAATTAGATTACTTTGAAATTATACAAAATCCTGTACATTTGAAACGAAATTATAAAAAAAAAAAAAAAATAGAATCTGAAAAAATTTGTTGTTTTTATTTTTATTTACTACTATCCAGACTTTCCTTAAAATTAAAAAAGGGAAATTTTTGCCTTTCTAAAATACCATTACGTGTTTATAAGATGTGTTAAATATTTATAAAGCCTTATAATTTGATAAGTTGTTCGAAAAATAAATTTAGGCATGTTTAATTACATACTTGTATATTACGTCTGGTTTTCAACAAAAATTCCAAATAAGAATACTCTCAATTAACTACCTGTATTTTTTTCTTATTTCTGTCTCTTCTTTTTTTATTTGACTATAGTTTAGAAATGTGACCATTCGTTTCATGTATATACAATGCAGATTTGTAGTTAAATATGTAATGTTTTTTTTTAACTTTCTTTGTCTTTAAAAAAATAGTTAAATAAATGTTTACAAAAATAAAACTGTAAAAACGTAAAAAAAAAATAAATAAATCACAAACATCAACATATACTTTAAATACTTTTTAAAGATAAATGTGCATGTCAAATGACTAATGACTGGATTTTTTTATTCTGGAAAAAAAAGATATTTTTTTAGTAATCTCGTATATATTCAACGGGTTTTTATTTTTTTCACTTTGATAAACCTAACATTAAAGGTGAATTAATTACTTTTACTTTACAAAAGAAACATGATTCCGTCTGAATGTAAGACATGCATAAACAAAATCTCTTTTTTTGTCTTATCGCTCATAAATCTTCAGATTTATTCACTTAGTTCTTGATAGTTAGCAGTCTGTAAAAACGGGATATGAAAGAAGATATGCATTCTCTTTATTTATTTGTCTCCTTTTGCCATTTAATTATATTAAACCTGATGTACTTATGAGGTTCTCGGTCGTTAAAGGAAATAACAACCCAAGAAAAAGTAATGCAAATATGTTCAGTGGGGAAGCATACAGCAAAATTATATTAAGGCAAGCCGTCGGTTTTTCTTGTTTTTCTTTGGCTCACTTTTAATGAGATTAGATGTTGATTATGGCTTTCAGCGATAGAGGGTGAAGAAAATTCTTTGTACAGGATCTTTGAATTAATAAAAATTAATGAGCAAATTTTTCTTGTTTTGAAAATTTGTAAAAGTAAACAAATAACTTAACAGCAATTAAGTATTAAATTTGTCATCGTGTATTCAATAAATGGTAAATATATTTACTGTGGTAGTTTAGATTAAAACGAATAAGTTTATATTTCCGGTTATGTTTGACGTATATTTTCGAATGTAAGCCGATCCGTGAAAAAGCTAGAGTGCGTTTTTCTTCAAAAAATTACCAAACATTCAAAACCCATTTATAAACCAAATTTTTTTAAAAAAAATCCTGTATTTTCAAACATGTTGCCATGAGAAAGAAAATATTGCTATGCGGGTAAAATGGGGAGATATTTTTCTGTCAAATTTCTGTAAAGTAAAACGCCAGACGCCAACAACGATATTATTATTTCTGTGGAAAATCTATCTGAAACTAACCCATTTTTTTCTCATTTATTTATTGCTTTTTATACTACCTGCGCTAGTCGTGCTCTCAGCACAATTCTTTTTTCGTTGTTTTTTTTAAAAAAGTGAGAAGAATAATTCGTCGACCTGGAGGGTAAACTTGCTCCATCAAAATTGTATGCATTCCGACATCCCAATAAGTGAATGTGAATTTTAGAAACTATTCAGAAACTCGGATTCAGATCTTGGCTTTGAAAGATGTAACTTTTTTTGCTTTTAAAATAAAAGCTCCATTCAAAACCCAAAAAGTTAAAAGATTAAAATTGCTTGTGAGTGTCTCTTGCCGAAAATGTAAGCAAACCCGTTTTTCCTAAGTTTCCTTTATTCCAAGATTAACAGATCCGTATATAAGCCAACCCCCTTACTTAAGCTTTAAAATAGTTCCAAACTTCTCGACTTATTTGCACAGAAATAAGCGGCTCATTTCAGTTAAAAAATGTTTCATATTCTATTAAGGTATTCTTGATATGTTTTGGAATGTTTTAAATCTTAATCTCTGTCTCCGTCAAAAAACAAAATTTCGAAGCTAAATTTCTATAGAAAATTACAGTGAATCGCAAATAATCTATCTTCATATAACTTACGCCGAGATTCATGGTCAAATAAATTCGTATAAGCAATGAAAAGTCATTTTTTTTTCTTTTTACTTAAATATTTTCAAGTTTATGAAGATAAATATACCCTAAATCAAATGGTGCTAACAATTAGGGTTATTGTGTTATTTCTTCATTCGCCCGGATTAGTTTTACTAACTCTTTAAACTGTATGCAAAGAATTAATGTGACTGTAGTCATATTTTCTTGAAACATCATGGCTATAAATTTGAAATCATGCAGAGTTACGATTATTACCCGGAACGCAAAGAACAAACCCAATTTACGATCCTTTAATTCGTAAAATTCCAATAATTCCATCATTTTTAGTCATAAAACTGTCAATAGAAGGTTATTAAGTTAACAAAACGAAAAATATTGTCCTTTTTAAAGTAGAATTAATAGACGTTAAAGAAACCACCTGCAGCTAATTAATAAAATTGGGCGATCTTTTTCATTGGAAATTGTGTTGTTTTATTTCTACACACATTTTACTTCCCCACACCCTTCTGTTTTACAAATAATTCTGCTGACAGATTTCAGTTGAATGAAAAATATAATGTGTGCTAAGTGGATCTGTGTTTTAAATCGAGCTGTTCAAGTAAGTTTATTTAATGAGTAAAAGGTGTTGGAAGAGCAATTTTTTTAAAACTTTAGCAAAATGCATTAATTCTATACTTGGTTGTCTAGTTTCTCTTTTGGAGTGTTTTTTGATTGAATTCTTCTCACTCAATGTCAACCCTTGTTTATGTTATATCTCACACAGTTGCGTTTCTGTAGAGCTTGTAGCCCATGTCTTGAAATCAGTGAAACAGAACAATGAATTTAAGTAAATCACCAATATACAAAATCTGCTTAAAAACAAATTTTAAATTATTTATCAGATAAAAGGTCTAAATAATGTATCCCGAATGTGTGCTTGCATATTTTTTACAAATGTGGAAGTAATTGACATCAATAAAAAATTAAAATAGTGAATAATGCTAAAATTATAATGCACTGGAATTTTTCAGACGATTTCTATCAAAAAATGTAAAAGAAAACTCATAAAACTCTTTAAAGCATTTATTTATTCATTCAATTTACAGCATAAATAATTATTAAATCCAAGAAAAACTTTTCCCTTTTCTTGAAAATTTCAGAATAGCATCATTTATTAACATTCATGACTGACGAAAAATAGCGCAGCCACGGTTACCGTGTAGTCATGGTCGTAACCGATATTGTTGTTATAAATTTGTGGGCTCAAGTCCCAGTGTCACTGAATTCTAATTATGTACGAAGACTTAAGAACAGTTAAATTGGTTCTGACTCAATGTCCTCACATTAGGGTGGTGTGGACGTTCGTATAGTGGAGTGTCGTCGCCTTCGTCATTTGACTCGCGTTCAAAATTATGCAGTCAGTGGCCAATACCTTTTATGCTGATTCAAATTATGGCTTTGATATAAACAAGCATTTTGCGAAACATATAATCAATATAAATAACGATTGACAAAAGCCTTCTAAATAACTACTTGTAAATATTTCATTTTTCTTAAGAAACCTAACATCTAATTTTTAAAGAAGTTCGTTAATATTTTATTAAAGGCATAATATTTTAAAATGAAAACAGTTTTATCTTAGTTAAGTAAGAAAAGAAAATTAGGGTTAGTTTAAGGATCAAGAAAACAAAGGATTAACCAAGTAACAAAAAACATTTTTCTCATCTAACATACGTTTCCATAATGTAGGCAGAATTTTATGTTTATTCTTCTCACATCAGTGTTTTTAAAATAAAATATTCATTACTTTTACTCTAAAAATATTTGAAAATCAATTCATATTGGAAATTAATTTATATAAATGCTTCCTAATAATTACTATTGTTGTTATTATTAGCATGAATACTACTTGTCGCAAAAACGTCCATTATGCACTATTGGTCATACAAAATGCAACACCCTGAAGAAAGCATGCAAAACATGTGAAGATTACATCATAGGATGGTGGTGATGAAATACGCAAATCATTAACATTATAGCTCAGACGCACATCAGAGGTTACAGTAACGTTACCCGCAAGTGCTTCATTTTCATTTTTTTCACCCGCAAGGGGAGAACAGATTGAGGATTTGAAGTATGGCAATTGTTTTTAGTGCGGTTTTTTTTTTGTGTAAGCTGTTTACTTGTACCTCGTCGAAAACATCGACTGTCTTTTGACTAAGTTTCTGAATTCGAATGAGTAAGAATAGTAGGCTAAAGGGATTGCGGGTTATCTTTCAGAGAAATTGGTCAACGTGTTGGGCGAAACCAAGCAACTGCGATGCAGATCTACCATCGCTGGATGCGAAAGGAAACGGCGGCCCGACGAGGCCTATCGCGCCCCCCTCATTGCATCACTGACCGTGATGACAGGTGGATAGTGCACATGATACGGATAGATCACGAATCCACATCCCGAACCATAGCACAACGGTATCAGTCTGTTACGCATCATTCGGTGTTCACTCGTACCATTCAACTCCGTTTGCAGACAATGGAATGCCCGCAAGGCATCCGTTACTTCGCTTACCCTTGACTGGAAACCACATGCGTTTGCCCCGTTAATGTTGCGATGAACGTCGAGCATGGACAACGGAATGGAACGACATTGTGTGTACATCACGATGGTTGGATTCGAATTTAGAGACACAGTGGTGAGGGGCTGCTGAACTGTTTCGTTATGCATCGCCACACTGGTCCTGCACCAGGTATCATGGTTTGGAATGGTATTGGATTTCACTGCCATACCCCTCTTATACGTATTTCTGGTGGTACACTGAACAGTCAGGGCTACATCTCTGAGGTGTTAGAAGCCCGTGCATTCAGCGTTTGCCATCAGATATATTCCAACAGGATAATGCTTGACTACACGTGGCACGCAATGTTCAAGCGTTCTTCTTTACGCGATAGATAGGACTGCTTCCTTGGTCTGCTTTTTCTCCCGATCTATCGCCAATCGAAAACACGTAGTCCATGCTTGCGCAACGATTGACCCAGTGCTACACCAGTTTAACTTTGACAATATGTGGAAGCCGCATGGACTACTGTTCACCAAGGATACATCCAAAGCTTCTTTGATTCTATAACGAGGTGTATGGTGGCGGCTATAGTCAACAATGACCGTTACACTAACTACTAATTTTGTCATCATCGACACGTCTTATGAGGCTGTAATTTTAATCGTTTGATCTTAGTACAACATAATATATGCCAAATAAATTTCGCTGTGATATCTATGGTCCTTCTTGTTGTTTATTTTTTGTGGCCAGCAGTGTATATTAAGCAATTGATTATCGAAAAAATAAATAATTTATAACAACTTATGTATTTATATAATTCTGTAAGATTCAATTTAAGAACATTTTATGAAAATATATCCTCAAATTTATCGATAACATTCCAGAATTTTAAATATTTGAAGCAATTGTCCGATGGTGTTAGTAATTAAGTGAATATTAAGACTAGTCGGTACCCCCTATACCGACAATGTTAAATTGAGCTTTTTTATGTAATTTTTTTCTCAGAAACTGTTAAATATGAAAACTTCAAATTTCGCTTTAGATTAATCATACTTTTATATTTATACTGAAGAGAGACTTTCCAAATATATTGATAAGTGTTTTAAAAAACATACAACGTAAAGGTATCAGTATGGATTTTATGAAAATTGTCATTTTTTTTACTATAAATGCTCTATGGGAAAATATTTTGAAAATATTTATAAAAGCTCACTTCAGTATATATAGTTACATATCAGTTATGTTCAGTTAAGTTGCATGTGCATTCATTCAATACATTCTGAAAAAAAGGTACACGCAGTTTTAAAAATATCGTTTTGAGAAAATTGCATTTTTAAAGTAAAATCACTTCATTACAAAAATAATGAATTACATTATGTATTTGTTACATTTTGTTAAACATTAGGTTCTCAAAAGTATTTCAACTGAAATAGGAAACAAAAATGTCTGAAATTGTCCAGAAAATGCATACATAGCATTTTTCAGTTTTCGTCTAACGAAATATTTTGTAAAATTTACATTAATTTTCTCAATATCTGTATAAGTTTTTGAAGAATTTTTAGCTTCAATGCATTACAAACATCAATGGTGACCATAAACATCATAAATGTTTTGTAATAATGTATCAATATGTAAAAGTAAGGATTTTGGAATATGTGATTATACGATAGTTCAAAATTTTTCATAATGAATGTGAATGCTATCATACTAACAACTCTTCCTTAATATCAGAATTCAAGCTTCTGTATATGTTAGACAAGTGTTTTCAAAAACTGCCAAGAATAAAACTATTTATACGTTTTAAACGTGAAATTTATGAATTTTTATGTATATAAATAGTTTCACTAGCAACGACAAAGCAAATAACAACCACAAAACTTATATTTAAGCTAATTCTAGTACCTTTTATAGAGAAACTCTTTAATAATAAAGATTAAAAATTTGTCTGTACAATAAATAAACTTTTATATTTGTACTTAAGTGAAGTTTTTTAAATATATTGTTTGGGTTTTTCAAAAACATGTGTGTGTGTGCGCAACGTAAAAGTAGCGCTATGAATTTTTTTGAAAATTATAATTTTTTTTCGATGAATGCTCTATGGGAAAATATTTTGGGAATATTTATAAAAGCTCACTTCAGTATATATAGTTGCATATCAGTTATGTTCAGAAAAAATTGCATGTGCATTCATACAATATGTTCTGAGGAAAAGTTATACACAATTTTAAAAATATCGTTTTGAAAAAATCCATTTTAATTGTAAAAAGTCATTTTATCACAAAAATAATGAATTGCAACATGTATTTGTCGCATTTTTTTAACATTAGTATTTCCTAAATTGTTATTAAATAAAATACGAAACAAAAATTTCTTAAATTGCCCAGAAAATACATACATAGCATTTTTCAGTTTTCGTCTAACGAGGTATTTTGTAAAATTTACATTAATTTTCTCAATATTTGTATAAATTTTTGAAGAATTTTTGGCTTTGATGCATTACAAACATCAGTGGTGACCATAAACATCATAAATGCTTTGAAATAATGTATCAATAGGTAAAAGTAAGGATTTTGGAATACGTGATTATACGATGTTTCGAAAGTTTTCATTATGAATTTGAATGTTAACATACTAACAACTTCCTAAAGAATCAGAACTCAAGTTTCTGTATATGGTAGACAAGTGATTTCTAAAACAGCCGCGAGACTGTTTTTTTTTGTTTTTAAATTCGAAATTTATTTATTTTTATGTATGTAACAAGCTCCTCGCAACGACAATAACAATATGTCTTTTGTAAGTTTTTCTCAGAAACTATTAAACAAAAAATTTAACTTATACTAAATAATGTATACTAAATAAACATTTATCTTTATACTTAAATGACATTTTAAAAATAAATTGTTCAGTTTCTTTTTTTAAGAAAATATAAGTTTTGAATAACATAATTAGGAATTTAATGAAAATGTAATGTTTTGTTACGACATTTTCTAGCTATATGCTTTAGAAATATTTCAAAAATTTCACTTCAGTATACATAAGAATATATCCATGCATGTAGTAGGTGTTGCTATACAAACAATTTGAAAAAATAAAATTTTTAGAAAACAGTAATTTTTATAAAAAATCTTACCTTGTCAAAGTAGGTTCAACTTGTTCATCTTTGTTTCATAATCCACAAATATTGTTTCACAATAGATTATAATTCAAATAATATCAAATCACTCCAACCATTTAACTACAAATTCCGCTCCAAATTTTAACAGTTAAACTTGCAGTTAAACTGATATCTAAAGTTAATTGCATATGAATAAATAAAAAGAGGCTTTGTAATTGTTTCAGGATATTTAAAAGGCAAATATCTGTCAAAAGGGGGCGTGGCAACCTGGCAGTTGGTTCTTTTTTAAAAGTCATTTTGACATACTTTTAGTTTAAAATATGTCCTGGTCAAGTGACGAGGAAGACACCTGAACTGGAACACTCTCCCTAACTACCACACCACACGAATGGAAAGACGCTAGTGTGTTTGTGTTGCGCAAAAGATTTCATTAATTGCTTATTGAGAGTAAAGATTCAATCCCATGTAAGTTTTATGTGAGATAATTCCAAAACATGAACTGCAGCTGTGGTAAACTAGTGGCTATGATCTCGTGACATGGGTTCGAGCCCTAGTGACACTGAAGGTAGTCTGTGTAGAGGAGCAATTGCCCGTTAAATCTGTCAAGGCTGAAAGACTTCCCGTCGACGTGGTGCAGCAATTTGGAGTAGTCTTCGTCACTTGATCGATGTCGTAAATAACGAAGCCCGTCGTGAATACCCCTCTTGTTGCCGAAAGTGCAATGTTAATAAAACACGTGATCACCCTATATACAGTGGTGCTAGTTTCTATTTTTAGTACTTTCCCTATTATAAACCCTTTATCAAATGTTGGAGAGTTTAAGAAATTATAACATTTTTATTTAAATTTCCTTTATTCCACTGTTTCTCAACCTAATTAACTAAAAGGAGCAGTAAATTATTTAAGTGTTTCATCGCAGACTGTGGTTAGGTTACTTCTTTTGACTAATGGCACACAATGGCTTTACGGATACAAAATTTTGGAACTCAAACAAATTTTTCTGATCAGTTTATTTCTAATCATTTATATATCCTCTGTAATGAAAGATGTATTAAGACTCTCAAATATGTATAATACTTTCATTTTTTTATTTCTAATACGGCTACTGGTTGATGTTTAATCATTGCAGACCTAGTACATTCCCCGGAAGCTGCTATATCTTTTTAATGTGGCACCATATAGGTGGAATACCAATCGCAGCAAGTAATTTTGTCACCCAGTTTCCTCCTTGGAGGGAGGCACCTGCGATTTGACGAGGCGAAACTTTTTTTTTTGGAAATTAATTTTACCTAGAGCACCCAAGCAAAACACGCATTTTAAGGATATTTTACATGCAGCACAATCATACGGCATAGACGCTGTCGATTTTCTGCATCAAAAAACCCACCGACTGAGGCCGCGGTCGAATCCGCAACCTTAGGCGCTCAAGGCCAGCGACAAACCAACTACGGCACCCAACCGAGTATACTCTCAATTTGACATACTGGAAAATAGAGTTTGCGGCCGGCAAATATTTTTCGAGGTCCGGCAGTTGAGAAACACTGGTCCATACAAGTTAAAGAGCTGACAAAAAAAAACAATATTCAATTCCAAGCATTTGTATTCAATGTATTTGTTATTTCCTTCTTCCATTTGCTAATAAATTATGAATTTTTCTAATACTACGTCATCAGACACAGAAAAGTAATTATTTATTTAATTGAGGTAATTTTCATCTTGATATTTACATTCTAGAAATCCAGACAAAAATTAGTAAGAGAAAAAGCAAATAAAAAAAACAATATTTTGCGACCATAAATTAATCTTTAAGATGAATATTTTTTATTTGGCACAGCAGGGGTAGAATTAAGTTTTTAAGAATACAAACGAATTAACTGTAAACGAATGAAATTTTCTAGCTTACTCAACAAAATATATAAAAGAAATAAATACAGGATCAAATCTTTTGTCTTGTTGTTTTGAAACATTTCCAAGAATATCCAAAGAACATTTTTCTTTCACTCTTCTAATTTTTCTTTTCCTTTAAGTCTCTTTTTTTATTTCAAGCTTATCTCGGTTTCGAAATAAAAGAAAAAATTCCTTAGCGAAACTCTATTGAGTAGAATTTAAGATTAGGTGTGAATGAAAAAAAAACATTTTTTTCTTAGGTCATTAAAATTATATCAATGTTTCTTTCTTGAAACTTTCGTCTTAAGATATATTGTTTCACAAACTCACCAACAAAATACATAATTTCTATTTAAACTTGTTTATAAAATATTCTTTTTTGTTCCTGTTTAAATGTGTTCTATTAATATTATATTAATCAAGGATTCAATTGTCATCCTTGTGCATAATTTTTAAAGTCAATCAGAATTATGTACAATTTATTTTACATAAAAAATTATGCACAAAAAAATGTACCAAAAAAACCCAATTTGTTTTTAAATGAATTGTACTTAAGGCGAGAGAGAGAGAAATATATCTTAAATAAACTAAGCAATAATTTTAAATTTATTTAGAAATAAGGCCATGGGATAAGCTTTTTAAAAATTTTGATTGCATAAAAGGTAAGTTTAAATAAATAAAAAGTGATGCTTATATTAATTAAATACAATATTTCACTTGAATGTAAGCAATTGCCTAAAACTAAGGTAAAGAAAATTAATTGCAAACACATCAGTCTAATTTATTTTTTCATAGTTCAAGTAACTTTGCATTAACACACTTATGACTTTTCTCTTATTTATCATTTCCAAGAGTACATTAACCTATTCACTGCCAACTACGAGATATCTCGTAGTAATCGTGTGTACCAACCCAGCCAGCTACGTGTTATCTCGTAGTTTGGGCTGAAATTTTAGATTTTGATTACATATCTCCACTTAAGTTAGGAATTATTTGAAAGGATGGATGAAAAATTTGTCTAGTGCTAAAAACATATTAAATTTTAATTTTGATTATTAAAATTATAACTTCGATTATTAGATTATAACATGATAACTATATATATGTATATAACTTGTTTATTGTACTCAGATTTCGCGCGGGCTCTGCGTTTTTGAATGCAATTTTTAGGTAAGTTACCTTTTTCTTGTAATGGATTTAGATATTCTATCCATTATATTCAATAGGTTTTTGCTCAGTATTATTAACAGAAAGGAGGAAGGTTGGCTGGCCACAAAACATGTTCAACCCCACTTTTATATAAATTATTTTATATATAAGCTGTCCTAAGTCAGGAATGTTTATAATACTGTAGCATCCATATTTTTTTATATTTAACTCTATTATTTTTAATTTTTCATATATCCTTTCTAAAATCTATTGTCAGGTTTTCTTACAATTCGTCGTTTTTTCAGTTTTGATTATTGTTTATTCATCTCTCTCTAGTAGAGAGAATTTTGACTATATATATATATATATATATATATATATATATATGTGTGTGTGTGTGTGTGTGTGTGTACATAAATGTATTCCAAAAATTTAAAAAGTATTTTTATTGCTGTTGCTGTGTATGATACGCGTTAAAGCAAAAATCAACGCAGAATGCTGGGTTATTGGGAAACTCTGAACATAAATTCCTCTTCTCCTTAAATTTTCTTTCTTTCTTTTTTTTTTTTTGTTGCTTTGTACACATTTGGCATGGCATTGTAGAAGTAATTTTTTTTCCTGTGGGAGGATGTAGTTCTAAGTAATAAGAATCAGTTGTACGCTGGTCTCTGAAAGTCAGCGTACATCTTACGTGCTTATGGTAAAACTACTATGAAAATCTTGCTTCAGAAAATCAACATACTTGTCAGGGATTCTTCAAAATTTCCTTATTCAAACAACAGCAACGAAACTCCTCTTAACATGAAAAAACAAGAATGGCCACCAAATAATCACCAATCACCCCCACCAAAAGTCTACGTACACTTACAAGATATAACTTTTAATGACGTTTTATTGCAAAATAATTGCATTAACTCGTATTTTTAAGTAATTACAAGCTTCTTTTACGATTTATTTAGGATTTGAAAGCTCGTTGGATTCCATGGCTGGAAAAGAGATCAACATATTATTGAAAGAAAAATCATCATAAATCCTCAGAAAAGGGGAAACTTTTTTAAGAAATTGTTGAAACTGTTAATAGGAGACATTCATTGATTTAAAGTGTTCATAAACTACAAATCAACTAAAGTTTTAACGTCCAAGCCAAGATCTGGCCACTTTGACGTGTGCAATATCACCTCGAGAATCTGGATTTATTTAAATACATTCAAGACTATAAGCGTCATAAATATCTAAAAGTGTTACTGAGATATTGCAACAAAGTGTGAAGTTAACCGCAATTCGAAGAGAACTGAAAAAGGAGGACTACCATGGACGAGTTGCACTCTAGAAGCCATTCATCTCTCGAGTGAACAGAGCTAAGAGAATGTAATTTGCCAAAAAAACATCTATATAGGACACATAATCACTGGAAACATGTAATACATTCAAATGAAAGTTATTTTTGCATTTCGACATTAAAAAGGACAAAAACATGCCTGCAAAAATTCCATCACAGATCTTAAGAGAATCTTTTTTCGACTTTCAAACATGGAGGAGGAGGGATAATGTTTGGAAGTGCATAGGAAGCATTTGGGTTGTTAATCCAGAATTTATTGAATCAGCAATGTACAAAATTGATTACTTGACCTTATTGAAGTAAAATATCAAGGCATATGCTGAGGAACTTATCGTGAGTGATCATTTTTACTTTCAGAAATACAAAAGAACCAACCAAATGGATGACATTGTGAAGCCATGGCTGTTCTGCCATACCTTAAACCAATTTTGTAAGCCATCCTAGTCCACAGACCTAAGCACAATATAGCATTTGTGAGATTTACTTGAGTAAACAATCAGGGAGAACGTAATAACATCCAAATAAATGCTCAAATCTGTTATAGTAGAAGAAGGAACAACATAACCACAGAGAAGATAACTAAGCTAGTTGAATCCCAGCCAAATATGTTAAGAGTTATAGAAAGAACGGAATAGAGCTTAGAAAATATCAACTTTTAGTTACAATCCTTAATCATAAAGAATTTTTCCTGTGTACGCAGATTTTTGACGCGTACGATTTGTGTCGCTCTCAAATTATAAATATTTGTATTATTTTATGAAATAATCAGGTCATTGGTGCTTATACAATTTGAATTTTAGACGCTAGAGGAATCAATAAAAAATAGTATTGTTTCAGAAAAACTTCATTTAAAAAGCAGTCTTTGCTTGAATAAGAAAGATGATCGTCTGTACGCAGACTTTCGGAGGCCTTGTATTTTTATCATAGTTGCTGCTTTCTCCTGCATTGCTGCAGTCATCATCAACTAAATGCATAATAACTGATTCTCTGAGCATCCTCGTCTTTTTAGTTGCTCAATTTCTTTTGTTATAGAACTTGCATGCATTCTGTAGCAAGATTATTAACACTATATATACACATTTATAAAAACTCTATATTTCATTTTAAAATTTATAGAAAATAAAAGTACCACGCAGACATATACAATTAATTTTTAAGAAAATATAAAATTGTTAATTTATGTAGCTTGAGGCGCCATCTATCGATAAACTGTACAACTAATAACATATTTTTATTTAACTGTTAGGTAACTTTTTATAAATTTTGGAGGGTATCCGTGTTCCATACAATGTTTAATAAAGTTATTAAGATTTAAATGTATATTAAATTTATCACTAACTAATACGTTATTACGATAAATATAATTGAAAATAATATTTCTATAAATTGATATAGAAATGTTGGAATTCCAGTAAGGCACTTTAAGAATGTTAAAATTAAAATCATCTCTTTTATCATAAATATTGCTATGTAATTTATAGTCCTTAATACACAATGATACATCCAAGTAATTAGTTTTAAATGGATTACTATTAATTTTAATTAGCTTTAAATATTCCGGATAAAAATTAATAATGGGGTTAAAATTATTATTTTTACCAAAAATAATTAGGTCATTTATGTATCTAAATATGTAATAATCATTATTAATAATATAAATATTTTCGTAAAAGTGTAAATATAAATTAGCCAAACTATTGCTAGCAGGGCCACCTTGAGGCAAACCTTTGGTTTGTTTGTACAGAGAACCATTAAAATTAATGTAGTTTTCTTTTAAGACTAAATTTATTAGAGTTCTAAATTTTTGTAAATTAATATTAAGGTTATAATTTCTATGATTATCTAAAAATACCCTAATTATATCATTGATATTAATGGAATTAAAAAGATCTTCAAAGTCATAACTATGAACTGAATAAATATTTTTATTTTTAAAAGAATCTATAATTTCTTTACTATTTTTAATTATAGCTTTATTACATTGCTTATTGATGGATTCTTGTATAATATTATGCAGCATTTTACCTGCAGCAGTGATATAAGTTTTAAAACCATTTGTTACTGTTCTAAATTTAACAGGATTTTTATGAAATTTAGGTGTTAAAAATATATATGGAAACTTAATCTTTTGAATGGAAACACCCAATTTTCTATATATAGCAGTAATTCGATTAGTAATTTCTTTATCTAACAAGTCCAATCTTTTAAAAGATTCATTGTTTAAAAAGTGTTCATTAAACATATTATTATAAAAATATTTACAAATTATAGCATAATTACCAGGCACTTTATCTATGTAAGCAATGATAAAATTCTTTTGTAAATCATAAATTTTCTGTTTTACATCTTTATAAGTAAGTAAAGATTTAGAACGATAGTTAAATTTCATCACGTCTTTTAAAATATTGTACTTAAATTCCTCAAATGCCTCTAAAGGCAAACCATATTTAACTACATATATATATATTTATATATATATATATATATAATACATGGGGAGAGGAAGAGAAACATATTTTACTTAACTTCTCATATTTTCTTATGACCAAACATCTAATGCACATTCAAAAGAAAGTAACTTAAAATAAAATAATAATATCAAGCCCTTATTTGTTTACAACGTACTGAATAAATCACAATTTTTAAATCATTTATGTCTCGTACTTTTAAATGGGGCAATTTGTTTTTTTTTAAAAAATAAATATTGATTTTATTTTAGAATTAATGAATTAAATTATATGGCTTCAATTTATAAATGACTCAACAATCCAGATGCAATATCAGAGTCTGAAAAGCCATTTTTAATAATTACGTCAAAAATAATACAATATAACGCAAGTAATAAATTTTATTTTATGACTTTCAACGAGTTTTGATAATGACCTCTTTGAATTCGGTTCTGCAGTTTCTTCCAACGTAGTCCCTAAGCTGAGAAACTACGTCATAATTCACACTGATATCCTTAGAACTACAGAAAAAGTATCAAAAGGATAAAGAAAATTCCATTGTATCCAAAATGAATAAAATATGAAACATAGTTAAAAAACGAAAATCGATTCTGTGACTTCCTGCATATTTTAAAATATTTCATGAAAGAGTACCTACTTTAAGTCGTATCTGGTCATTTTCGGTAGGGATGCCAACAGCAAACATTTAGATTCAGTCATCTGAGATTATTGTAAAGGCAACTTTGAAACTTTTTTTGAAAAGTGTATTCTGAATAATTTTAAGTGTAATTTATTGATTCGATTTTCCAATTGAAATTCCCTGTCTTATAATAAAAAAAACTTTTCTTCTAATCATCTGTGAAATAAATGATGTCTTTGATTTCGGTCAAATATCGGAAGAAATATTTTATGAAATGTTTTGAAAATTTTCTTTGTGTAAAGGAGAAATTATAAAAAATAAACTAGTTCTTACCTTGAATGCAGTTTAAAATCGTGATTGAAATTTATTGCATTTAGTTTCGAAGATCTTTTTCTTTTCGAAGTTTATAAAATGAAGAAAGAAACACACTTGATACAACTTATATTCAAGGGATTTCACACTCCTAACTTTGCAAGAGAATTCCTAACTCAAGTGCTGTTTTTAACTTTGTTTCCAGTGAAGAGCTCAAAGTTTTAGCTTGTAATATAAATTACTCGATTATATACGTATTGAGGATCTTGGATAATAACAGTAAAAATACTCTGTGCACAAAGACATTAACGTACACTACACACCACAAGCGTGTACTCTCTCTGTATCTCTCTCTCACAAACACAAGCACACTCACTCTCACACATACATACACACAAGCAAACTCACACCACACCATATATATAGATATACACCTACATATATGTGTGACTGCATTCATTCATGCCCCTTAATCCCCCGAAATGAAACTAGGCGGGGGGGGGGGTAACCCATTTTATACCGGTTCTGTACTCAACGAAAGGAATTGCTTAACAAATTTCAAGACTGTACGTCTAATAGCTTAAAAATGGGAATAATTATCTATAACCCCCCTTGAGCCCCGCAACACCACTTAGGGGTCCGTTTTCACAAAACCCATTTTGTAGCGGATCTCTACTCTATGAAAGGAATCTGCTTACCAAATTTGAAGACTGTGAATCTAATAATTTAAAAATGGACAAAATTATCTATAACGCCCCTTGAGCCCCCACAACGCCAACTGGGGGTCGATTTTCACAAAACACATTATATAGTGGATCTTTCCTCCATCAAAGGATTCTGTTTATCATTTTTAAAAACTGTACTTCTAGGAATTTAAAAATAAAAGTATATATATAATTATCTATAACGCCCCTTCAACCCTGCAACACCACTTGGGGGTCGATTTTCACGAAACGCATTTTGTAGCGTATGTCTACCCTATGATAGGAATCTGCTTACCAAATTTCAAGACTGTGCATCTAATAGTTTAAAAACCGGAATAATTATTTATATCTCCCCTTAACAACACCCCCTCAGGGATTAATTTTCCCCAAACCCATTTTGTAGCGGATATTAACTCCTTGAAGAACTATGCCTACCAATTTTCAAGCAGGTAGGTCAAGTAGTTTAAAAACGAAAATATTTAACTTTTACGCCCCTTAATCTCCTGAAACGCCACTTGGGGGGGGGCTATCTTCCCAAAACCCATCTTGTAGATGATCTCTACTTTATGAAAGGAATCTATTTATCAAATTTAAAGACTGTGCGCCTAATAATTTAAAAATGGAAATTCTATAACTCCCCCACAACGCCACTTGCGGGTCGATTTTCACCAAACTCATTTTGTAGCGGATCTCTACTCTATGAAAGGAATCTGGTTACCTAATTTCAAGATTGTACGTCGAGTAGTTTAAATACGGAAAACATTATTTATAACGCCCCTTAACCCCCCCAACGCCCATTGCGGTTTGAATTTCGCAAAAAATCCGTTCTTAGTTGATCTCTACTCCGTGAAAGGAACATGTCTAATTAATTTCAATTCTGTAGGTTGAATAGCTCCGGAGATTAGTCAGTCAGTCGCTTTTCTCCTTTATATATACAGTGGTACCTCGACATACGAGTTTAATTCGTTTCGCAACCTTGCTCGTATCTTGAATTACTCGTATCTCGAAGCAAATTTCCCCATACAAAACAATTGAATTACCATTAATCCGTTCCAACCCCCCAAATGTCACCCCAGTTATTTTTGTTACGTGGTTTTGAATAATAAAAACGTATTTATAAATGACAAATATTTATTGTACAAAAACAAACAAAAAAAGAATGTAAAGAAATAAATTAGATATCCTCACTGGTCTTTGCCTTTTTCGCTACATTTTTCTCGCTTTCACCTGTAGGCCGTTTAGAAAAAAACATGTCCAATGAGGTTTGTTTCTTCCTCCCCCCCCCCTCAGAATGTTCCGGAAATGAGTTAGGCAAGTTTCATTAAAAAGATCAGATGCACGACCTGTTGCAACTTTTTCTGGGTGTTTCTTTTCCACGAACTGTGAAACTCTCTCCCACATTCCTAAGATCTCCTTTATCTCACTTGTAGAAATAACCTCCTCCTCTGACTCCTCGAAACCAATTTCTTGCTCAACACCTTGCTCATGTTTTTCTATAATTTCACGTTTTAATTCAATACTCATCATCTTTTTCTTAGCACTTGACTTTTCACAAACTTTCTTCCGATCCATGGTTATAAAAATAAATGAACTACAACTGTAAATGTAAATGTAAACGCAACACAAAACGCGAACACAACCACACAACTTATCACAGCGGAAGCACGCTGCTAACTGATTCACTGACCGTGATGGGCACGACCACATGGCGCGCGGTCGCGTGCTACTACCGGCCGACCTGCTAAACCGAACTCGTATCTCGAATTTCGCTCGTAACTCAAAGCAAAAAATCACTCTCTCGCCGGCTCGTATCTCGAAAAAACTCGTATGTTGGGGCACTCGTATGTCGAGGTACCACTGTGTATAGATATACACCTACATATATGTGTGACTGCATTCATTTTTGTAATGTGTAATCGAGGCTAGATAAATAACAGAGAAGTAACAAAGAACTATTAATTTCCATAGTTCAGGCATTAGGAGAGTAGAGACTATGCTTCCATTATATTAGAAAAGCTTACGAACAGAGGCAAAAGTACCCCTGTATATATTCAAATAAGGAAAACACACACACAACAGGGTGTTATAATCTTATATTTAAGTGAAAGAAATATTAGCTGTTTTTAGAAATTGCGTTGGTGGCAGTAGGAAAAGTTTCAATTTTTTTTTTGTAAGACACTTGTAAACCATTGAGAGGTGTCCTTTTTGTAGGAATCGTGAATAAATCTGCCAATATACAGGCTTAAACGGAGGAAAGGAGATTAATGTTTAAGGAAAATAGTATTCCTAATCAAGATTTAAAGGAAAAATTACAAAATTAGAATTTGAATTCATATTAAATAAGATTGTTATATATGAAAGAATCTATTTTTATATGTATGTGTATATAAGCATATATATAGCAATATGATTCAAATATCTTTATTGGAATTGTAATATGTAAGTAATTTTCCCAAACAATTTTTTTCTGTCGTTCCTTTCACAGCACTCTAACACTCTGTACTAACATTAGCTTTAATAAATCAATTTTAAAGTAATTACAATTTTGTTTATAAACTAACTCTTAATTGTATTTATTCCTAACTTGTGAAACGTCCTTCTGGCAATTAGCTTTAACTATTACATTTATTTTAACCATGCGTTTGAGCCATAGCATTTTTTACCCCTTCTACTACTTTTGTGTACTTACAGCCTCATACATCTCGTTTAATTTAACGTCCTGATCACTTTATTTCATCTTTCCCTTGTTTTAAAAGTTCTGTAAAAATAAATGTTAATGTAAAAGTTTTTAAAGCGAGCTCTTTTTACAAGTTTAAAACTTAAAACTAAATTAAAATTTATTTCAAATGAACACTGGGTAACAGAAAATTCTTTTCCCAGCCATCTAAAATGTAATGGAGGAAAATAACAGTCCGACAAATCTAAATACTCAAAGAAAACTATCACCAATGACATCTCATTTAATTTGATTAAGTGTTAAGGGCAAGCCGGAGAAAATAAAAGTTTTATGCCATACTTTGTCTGTTCCATTTTTATCGTTTAAACTCAACTTATTTTAGGGAGCCGAAAATGCCAATCATCTATCTTGCAATTAGTAGTGAATAAGAGAAAAGAATTTGTTTTAAAGCGTCACGTACTTCCAATTGAGCCGTGTATTTGAGAATGGACAAAAAAAATCAACCCAAACTCTTTTTAAAAGCAAGTTTTATCTCGAGGAACGCGAGTAAACGTTAAATTCGTGAAACACAATCGATACGAGGACTTATATTTAAGAGAAAGTAGCATCAATTATTAATAACTTTCATTGAAAAGCGCTAATGTAATCGGGAATTTAAAAGTCGATGATACATGTCTTAAGGCAGAGCAATATTTGTCATGAAAGTGTTTCCAAGAGTTCCCTAAATGGATGAAAATATTTTAAAAGCAAGTATGTCGAATGTAAGCTCATTTATTAATAATTAACGATCTCTTAAACTTATGAAAATTAATTGAAGGGAAACAAAGTTTTCGGAGTTTGCAATTAACTACACTTCATTCTATAATACATATATAGTTATAAATATTTTGAGAGTAATTGAAAAGTCATGTTGTTATATGTTTCATTGTTATTTATAATAAATAAAATAGAAAAATTATTAAAAATTTTGCAAAAATTTAAAACTTTTTTTATTATTCAATTCACACAAATCAAAGCTCCTTCATTATCGAGATAATTTTTCTTCGCTGCGCTTATGAACTGAGTCAGTAAAATTCTAATGATTCTTTTAAAGAAATGGATCTACAAAATTGTAGTGTTTTCTTTGATGTTTAAATATTCCTATTGATCATTTTTGTTATGAATTAAAGTATAATGTCTTTATAATGGCTCATGTAAGACAATTTATAAGTATATATATATATATATGTATATATATATAGTTATAAAACCTAAATATAACTAGTCAGGATGGTAAGATGGTATATTAGCCACTGTAGTACAATAGAAAACTCCTGGCCTTAGGAACCAAGATTGCAGGTTTAAACAAACTTTTTCGGCTAGCCAACATTCACCTTTATTTGCCTATAAAATGGGATATAGCTAGGAATATTAAGAGAAATTTAAATATTACAAATAAAAACACAATACTATTTATGTTTTATGATACAATTATAGCCTGCTATTAAATATTAGTAGAGTTAAAATCAATGCAATAAAACTAGATGATAAAACTTACTTCATGAGTACAGCAACAAAATATTTCTCCCACCAGATATATAGAATCTGGTACCGCAGATATTTAGCACCGTATAAAATTAAAATTAGTAACTTATGATAAAATAATTTTAAGTTTATATATATACATTTAAAAACCTTAAATATTGATATGAAACTTATAGAAAATAGAAAGACTTCCCAAACATATACAATGATATTTAAATAAAGTATAGTATTATTAATTTAAGAAACATGTGGCGCCATCCTTCAATTAACTGCCCAACTAATTTAATATTAATATATATATATATATATATATAAATTATTGACATCTTAGCATTAAGAATTCGATTGTATTGAACAATATTCTTATACTTCTTGATTTAAATAGGACAGAAATTCAAATAATAATTTCTGAAATCGAAATAGAATTATCTTTTACTTTCTCGTACCCCCCCCCTCTTTCAAATGGGTTTCCACAAAAGCCCTCTTGTAGAGCACCTCTACTCCATGAAAGGTATATAACAACCAAATTTCAAGCCAAAAAGATCAAAAACTGAAATATTTTTCTATAACGCCACCACAACGCGGCTTGGGGACCGATTTTTGCAAAACCCATTTGGTAGCGGATCTCTTCTCTATGAAAGGAACAGGCATACCAAATTTCAAGGCTGTACACCAGTAGTTTAAAACGGCAATAATTATGTATAGTGCCCCTTTTCTTCCTCAGCACCCCTAAGTTTCAATTTTCGTAAACTCCCTTTTGTAGCGAGTTTCTACTCCGTGAAAAGAGCATGCCTACTAATTTTCAAGTCCGTACGTCTCATAGTTCAAAAACGGGAATATTCAAACATAACTCCCCTTAAGCTCCCCAAAGGACCCTTGGGAGTCAATTTTCACAAAACCTACTTTGAAAATAATCAAGGACGTTAAAACTGTAAAACTGAAAATAAAAAAAAACAAGGAAGAGAAAAAGCAACAAGCGATTTTATAAAAAAAACAGCAGAAAGGGAACACATTACTGATTACTGGCTTCTCTACACAAAAATAAATGACTTATTTTGCTGTTTTTTTTAAAGTTTCTTATCTTTTCTGTTAGAGTTGTGAAACTTGAATGACTTCTCAGGAATTGATGGAATTTGTTAAACTATTATGTTATCTTTGGTTTCAAATCAAGATTGGGAAACAGGAACTGTTGTATTTTTATCCAATTTTTGTCTCATAATTTTTACTGACTAAATATTTTGTGAATTAAAAAATAAGATGTCGAGATGCAAATAGAAGATGTAAGAACTTCAAGGGATTTCAATTAATTTTTAATAGAATTGTGGTGATTGTGATAATATGATGAAAAAAATTTAAATGGAGAAAATATTAAACACGCAATAAGCAAGATATTAATCTTTTCTTTTCATTAGAAAGATTTTTAAGAATTTTTTTGAAAATTGATAAAGCATTCAATGTTTTTAAGGATAAAGATTCAAATTATTACGTAATTTCCAACAGTAAGCTTATGCATTTTTTATAATCGAAATGAAACTTTCATTTTATTTTTAAGATTTCTTCTTAAAATAGTAAGAAATATTCTTATTTCCATTTTGATGAAGGAAAACACATGACTGAAATAAAAAAGCCTGTACATGCAGTGCAAAATGTGCTTAAAAAAAATATAGCTATATTTAATTAATAGCAATATAAACATAGTGGCCAAATGACTTGTCACACCTACCAATTATTTTTATTTTTATTCTCCTTAAATTATAACTTAGAAAATATTCATTAATATCTTAGAAAAAATACTTGTCAGTCGGCTCTATAATTTAAGGTCACAATTGTTTTAATTTTATAAAACTGTTTTTGTTTTATGATGCCATCAACAAAAACTATTAGGGAGTTTAAAAAATGGCACATTGATTCTATTAAGCAAAATGGCGTGAAATATCTGAAAATTGGAAATAATTTAGAATGTCAAACAAAAACGTAATAAGGATGTATAAAGCATATTAAACTAAAATAGTACAAAAACTTCATTATCTCCGGTGGCGTAACCCAAGAAAATGTCAAAAAGTGATGAGAAGAAATTGAAGTGGATTGGGAATAAAAGTAAGAAAAGCAGACGATTGACAACTCTACAAATTGCAAATGAGTTCCGTTTAAACTCAGAAACAAAGGTCTTTCACAGAATAATACGAAAAGAACTTAAATTTCTTGGGCTTGAAAGTGGACGACCATCACGAAAACCCTATTCGTCAGCTTATGATGGTTCTATTTTAGATCCTTCTACTAATTATCCTTTTGGGGAATTCCTGGTCCTAAAAATTATTTTATTATAAAACCCGTTTCGATGAAGAGAACATGATTATGCTAATTAAGATTACTATATGTAGTCTAGGTCTTCAGGTTAAAGAGGAAGATAGGAGAGAGATAGGCTAGTCTGCTATTGGAGCAGAGATTAATCAAATTGAAGGTGAATGGCGGATGTTTAATATTTGCTAATTAAATTACTTAAAGTGACAATTGTCACAGAGATTAAATGCAGATTAAATTGATAAGAAGTCAAAGGGATCGTCTTGAGTAAGTGTGGTTAGTAGAACTATTTTCACATATCTCGCTTACCTCGCTTATTGCCGGTCTAGTGATTATTTGAGGGTATCTCTTAGTCTGGATAGATTATATTAGCGTGGGGATTAATATTGTGAATAAATTAAATTATTTCGTTATACTATGGCTGGTGCTCCTTCCAATTCTCCTACACCTTTAGATTCGCAGGGGAGAGTAGTACAAACTTAAAATCGAAAAAGTCATTATGCTTAGACTAAAGAATCCAAAACCTGCGACGTAGGAATGTGTCAAAAAATTGTATGGACCGATAAGAGCCGTTTTACACTTTTTACAAATAATGGCAGCTGAAGAACTCGTCAAGAACAACATGAAGCTCTTCATCCAGATTTCATACAACTAGTCGTGCAGGCTGGAGATAAATGATTAATGATCTGGAGAGTACTTGGTTTTAATGAGATCTGTCCTCTTATATCCCTGTAAAGAGTAAAATGATTAGAAATAAGTACTTATCTCATCTACAAAATGTTGTTAAGCCATGGGAGAATAGCTTCCAGATTGTGACAGAGATCAGGACGACACTGCTACTCCCCATCATGCCCAAACTGAACAGACCTGATTTGACCATAATCATGGTGCATGTCATCATCTGAAATGGCCATAAGAAAGTCCAGATATTAGCGTAATTAAAATATCTGAGGGATGAACTAGTTGAATAACTTTAAAACTTAACTTAAAGTTGAATAACTTTTCTACGGATGTCAAAGAACTCGAAATATCACTTTATAAAACATGGTCTGAAATCACTGTAGAGGCATGTCAGAAGCTCATTACACCAGTACCACGACGAGTTAATGCTTTATACAAAGCAAAAGGTGAAAGTATCAATTATTAAATGAGGTGACAAGTCATTAGACCAGTATGTTTGTTAAGCTACGGCACAAACGCACATTTTAAATAAAAAAAAATCCATGCATATTTTTATACTGTTTCTTTCCTTAACTTTTGCAAGTGTCAACTTTTTACAAAGAGCATATCATTTAGATTAATCATTGTATTACATGAAATGAATGCTAATGAACAAAATGCTCATTTACTAAGAGAACAGTCTCATTTTACTAAGAGAACTGGCAAAATTAGAGCTCGGCTTAACAAGCCGAGCTCCAATTTTGTGAATTCTCTTAGTAAATTTACCATAACATTTGCGTGTACCATTTGAGATTATATAGCCATTTTTTTATCTGATGTGCATTTAATAAAGGAAAGCTTGATAGATAGATTTGTCGTTTTCGTTAACTGAAAGTGTTTTCTACAAATTCATAAAAAAGTTTTAAATGTACAATTCACAGTTTAAACAATTTCATTTAATTTAGCTATCGTGAAATTTATGAAAGCTTTGCCTACTAAAGAAGAGAATAAGACTTGAATTAAAACTTGTTAAGGTTTTTTGTCAGGATTAAATAATGATATAATCATATTGAAATAAATAGTGCTACTCCATCATATGTTTATTCAAACATGCATTGTGTATAAAATTAATCACACAGCAGAGCTTTCATTATAAACAATAGCGAAATATTTTATAAATCATTTACATGACTTTTTTGGAAAAAAGTATGCATAATTTCGTTAGTAAAGTAATTTGTGGTTTCAAAACTGATGAAGTAATCTCCATTTCAAAAGTCTTGAAAATAAAACTGGATTAACAGTGCATTATTCTATTGTGTTATTCAACCCTTTGAGGCGTTTATATAAATGTTAAGATACAACTTATATATAAAGGGAGTTATTGTAATACAAACTAATACACTTGAGGAAATTAATCTTTGAAACTGAAAATATGACACATTCAATTCAGAAGACAATAATACGAAAGTGTGTAGTAAACGTTTTCAAATAAAGATCTAAAAACAGAATTTCTCCAATAAAAGAATAATTAGGTGGGGAGTAATTTAGCAATTTTCATTAATTTTATCATTCGAATTCAGCTACCTTCAAAACATTTTGAGTACATGATGTTTTACTTAAAAAATAATCCTTAAGATGCAATAAGGGGAAGGACTACAAAAAGAGTGGGTTTTAAAACAATTTCCTTTAAATAGTTGTTTTGATAGAAACGCGATGATTAAAGACAAAGAATAAACTGTCTCGTATAAGCAACTTCATTATTGTGTATTGTTTTCACAGCAATTATGACAACAAAATGGAGAATTCAATATCAATTTCAGTCTCCAGAAAGGACAAAAGAGGAAATTGCGTGAAATATCTTGGTCTAAGCAGAACTTTTCAGTAGAGAACAAAAGACACAAAGGAACATAGCTTTTCCAAATTGTAAAAGAGGTGATCCATTGTTTGACTTCCTCTAGCTCAGTTTAAAACGAGATGATAATGAAGACACTAATAGTCTTTCATTGTGAATTTCCATTTATACATTGAATTAATTTTTTATAGTTTCAAACAAAATTTAACAAAAAAAGATGCTTTAAAAGGAAAGAAAAAGGAAATTAAATACTTAAAAAACACTTTAGTATATGTTATTGGAAATTTATTTGTATTCTGTGATGTACTATTTCGATGAAATAAAATTTGTAGTTCTTGCTTATTCAGTTTTAAAGGTAATTTTTATTTATAGCATATACTTCTGTATGGTGCATTTAGTACACTTTTAAAATTTGTATAACTTACATCTTTTTTCTGCTTGATGTAATAATATACAACTATATATGATGCTTTTTTTAAAAAAATTCTAGAAATGTTATACAATATCGAACGTTACATAGGCGTATTTAATTCATTCTAATAGAGAAATATTCAATTTTTTAAAGTTTTAATGTAGGTTTCAACCTTTTCTATCGTAATAAAAGTATTTGTAATTCTAGTTAACATAATTTTAAAAAATGCTTTGGAAGGATGGAAAAGGGAATGTAAATAGGAAATCATTTTATTTTTTCCGGCATTCCAGGCAAAAGGACGCACTAAATGGCTTCTTCCTTAGAAGTGGGCAATGGACAAACTGCGATTGTTACCATCTGCTGATGTCCATTCATTTTTTTCATGTAAAACGTGGCCCTGCTACACATGTGTCTGGAAAGGATGGTCTGCAATTGTGAGGAGGAAATGCCAAGGATAGTGTATTATGCGACGGAGTGACTTGGCGATTTTCACCCACTCATATGACATTTGACACTTGATACCAAAATTGGAGTGAGTCAGACTGGACCTTATTAATAAAAAACAATGGTGTGTGGCACAGAGTCTGTGCGAGCCCGGTACTAGACCGTGTTCTTTCCAATCAGGAATGGAAGGGAATTGAATGGGGCCCCATATAAAATCATCCTAAGCATCCAGAGTGAGCTCGTTTTCTCTGTATGAGTCCAATCACGACCGAATTATGTTGTTTTTAGACCCAGGAAGATTAAAAATTTAATTCTATATCCACTTTTGTACCCTTAAAATAGCCATTGCAGATCAGGTAAACAATACGCTACTCTGTTGTTATTGTATGATTTTACATGGTAGTAGGAAAGGAAGCATCATCAAAACTCCTGACATGATGGGCAGTTCCTTGTCAAAACAAGTCGTTTCCTAAAGGTTAATATTGCCAGTACTTATTGAAAAACAGATATATATATTTACACAGAAATGTGCATAGGGAAAATTCAGCATCTGGCAATGAAATCATCGGGATCTTGAGAAACTCTTTTACCTGCTATCTTTCTGGTATTTTATGTTGCTTTTCGATGCTTATTTAGTTACTTCATCATACCGGGTGTTTCTAAAAGAATATCGGAGTTTTAAAGCTTTATATTACTACATATAACATATTAGAATGATTCATACATCGAGTAAAAGAGTAACTGAAACAGTTTTGTTTGCTGGCATGTGTGCGCATGCACGCGAAACATATGCTAATCCTCCACCCCCCTTTCACATCGATCAGCACGCTAGTAGAAAAATGGCAACTAGTGAACAAAAAGCGTTTTGTGTTCTCCAGTTTGCAAAGATAGAATCTGCTATAACTGAGCAACGAGCGTTTCGTATTAAGTTCGGTTGTCAACCTCCAAACGATAATAACATTCATAGAAGGTATCATCAGTCTGAAACAACTGGCTGTCTTTATAAAGGGAAAAGTACGGAACGACTAAGACTTAGCGAAGATAATGTTTCTCGCGCGAGTGAGATACTTTTTCTTGAAGCCGTAAGAAACCAGTTCGGCACGCAGATCGTGAATTAGCAATGCCTGTGGTGACTGCTTGGAAAGTTTTACGCAAATGCTTACAACTGCTTCTTTATCGTCTACAGTTGCTACGAGCTGTAAAACCGACAGACTACGGTTTATGCGCCAAATTCGCCAACGACACATTGATGCGTGCAAATGGAAATTTTATGGATTACGTCGTATTCAGTGATGAATCAACGTTTCACCCACAGTGTACATGTGAGCACTCATAATGCGCATATCTGGAGCTTAGAAAATCCTCACGAGGTGCTGGAATTGTGCGCAACGAGACTCGCCGAAATTGAATGTTTTTCGTGCCATATCTCGGCGGAAAGTGTATGGGTCTTTCATTCCGGAGAACCAAGTGCCTATCTTGATGTTCTACAACTAAGGCTATTTTCTCAATTGGAAGAAAGTGAACCAGATTTATTCATTTTGCAGCAAGATGGTGCACAGCCTCTCCGTCAACTATCAGTACATCACTGTACACAACCAATGGATTGTCCGCAAAGGGCCTCCCCATAAAGCCTGTATCGCATGGCCTCCACGTTCACTCGATCTGACGCCATGTGATTTTTATATGTGGGGGAACATTAAGGATTGTGTGCACATTCCTCCACTACCAGGTGACCTTCCAGACTTAAGACACGGGATAGATTCAGCTGTTCCAATAATTACCTCAGACTCACTGAACAAAGTTTGGGATGAACTCGCCTATCGACTTGATGTGTGCTATGTAACGAATAGGGCTCACATTGAACATTTGTTAAATTGTAGGTAAAACTGTTTCAGTTACTCTTTCGTTCAATGCATGAATTATACTTGTAAGTTATATGTAATAAATACTAAAAAGCGTTAAAACTCCGATATTGATTTAAAAACATCCGGTATATATACAAATGTAATGGAAGGAATAAAAAAAAAGAAGCGGAATGATGCCCTCTCTAACGCATAAAATATTACCTCAAGGATTTAATTATTGAGAGGAAGTGTAATAGATGTAATATGTGTAGTAATATCCGATTAATCAAACTAATCATTTGCTTTAATTAAAAAAATGCAGGTGCTTTTTAATGTATAATTTAGGCTTAGAAATTAGGATAGAATGTTGAGCAGAAAGTAAATATTAAAAAAATGTTTACCTTAAGATTAATTAAATTATGACGTAAAGGGTCATTTTCGCTTTGAAAAAAAAATTTATTTATATTTTGTCCATAAAATGTTTTATAAAAACCATGAAAATGTAAAAATTATAAAAGCAAATATTATTATCATTTAATTATACGAATTGCTTAAATGTAAGTTGAAATTTTTAAAAAAATTGATTTCCCAGATTTTTTTATAGCATGTATTCAGGACGATCTTAGGGTGTTAGTTACCGCGTGCAAAGTCCTAATGTGCCGCCTCTATAAAGAATTTTTTTATATTTTGACTAATACTTAACGTTGCCGTTATAAACTCATCTGTCTGTATAAGAGTAAAAATAAAACATTAATAAAAATGCAAACAGACAAAAAATAACTTCTTTCCACTATTTTTCTTTCTAAATTGCAGAAATATTATTAAATTGAAAACTTTTAATTTCCCCCGATGCATACTGAATTTAAACGCTACCTGTCTTGGGTAATATTAACCATATTAGATATTTTAGGAAAGCAACTTACGCACAAATCATTTTTGAGACGCCTTTGTTAAACATCGATCAACGGAGCGCCGCCGGTACCATTGATAAGTAAAAAACTTTTCTTGCAGTATTACCGACTCTGTCACGAATTTTGCTACCAATTGAAGGATGTGTACAAAGAGTAGGCATTAATGGATTACGTACCGACACATTGTACACCGACATTCTATTTCTCTTAAACTATGATATGTTATGGGAAAATCGGGACTTATTTTGATTTGTCAATAACTATTTAAAATTCATCCTATTTATTTGCCTTATTATAAGTTTTATTTCGAAAAATTCGTAGCAAATTTTGCTTGATTGATAGAACTATTTGCGGCCCAAGGCCGCCCCATGCTTTTGCCACCCGCGTGAGATGCATGCGCAGCACACCTGCTAGGATTGACCCAGCATGTAATTTCATATTTTTAGAAGATTACAGTAGAACGCCATTTATCCGAATCAATTGAAACCGGACACCATTCGGATTCGTGATTGTTGGGATAACTGAAAACCAAATGCGATTCATGCATACATAAAACCAGACACTACTAATATTGAAAATCATCGCATGCGGTAAACGGGCTTGAAGAAAAAGCAAAATAGGTGCAAAACGTCGCAATTTTACCATTATTGTGGAAAATAACCATTTATTTTTCGCTGTGCCATTGTACACATTCGTTTTTTCGGTGCAAGGTCTATGATTCTCTTCAGCAGCAGTAGTTGAGAAGGGCAGCACTCTGCAAAAGTTCCATAGCTGTCTCTAACGCAAAAAACGCGTCAGCATTTGATGGACCCTTGCTACTTTCATTGTTGTTCTCCTCATCTTCATCCGTTTCATCGTCGACAGGGTCGGATTCCTCTTGCATGAAAGTCACAATCTCGTCCTCATTTAGCATTCGAAATCCACAGTCTTCTGTATCGTATGCCACCCAGGCTTCTGCATTTTCTTCATAGCATTCTTGAAATCCTAGAATCGATTGGACAAAGTCGGTAATCTCCTTGAATCTCCTTGAATCGGTCGTCTTTGAAGACTTTTTCACCTTCTATAAATCTGGCCACAGCTTGTTCCATGCATTTTTCACCAAATCACACAACTGAAATTCCCCAAGTATCCCTCACCTTGGGTTTTCCCGTCACTTTTGGTCTCAAAAGAAACAACTGTTGAGCATTGCACTGTTCGAAAGCGTATTCATATGCATTAGATGTTGTTGAAAATCAAAACTGGTCCGGATATTTGACGCTCCGGATAATAAACCCTCGGATAAACGACTTTCTCCTGTATATCAGGGTAAGGATAACCTTTTTTTTCTTCTCATTTCTCAATGCCTGCTTTTTAAAAATACAATTCATTTTTAAATCTACTTTGAAAGTACAGATGAATAAATACATTCCAAAATAAAAGTTTCAAATGCAAAATTATAAATTTCTTTTAGCATCAAAATGCATACACAATTTATAAGTAACCGAAACGAGGTATTTAAGTCCATTCGTATATGTCTGTGCAAATTTTTCACACTGTGACTAGCAAATACCTTTTTTGTTCTTAAACAGAACGGAGCTGTATTTTATAACGCCAAACTGCACTAAAGAAACGTTTTTCGAGCACATTATTCATACTTCATGCGATTTTCACACAAAACATTCTTCAGTATTAAATTTGTTTCTCTGGAATTGATTTTTGCTATCGTTTTTGGCAATAAATCTTGTGATGAAAGTAGTTAAAACATTTTTTTGGAAAACACAGTCCTTGGATTTAAAGAACGTGATGCCATAAACGAACGTGGTTCTATTTTTCATCCTTAATTAATAGACCTGATTAAAAACCAGGAGGAGTCAGTTTCTTAAAGCGGTTTTTAGAGGGAAATAATAAATATTAGGTGAAGGCTGTTTTGTTGTTGTTAATTGCGTTGGAGTTTGGCTAATTAAATTCAGTCAGGTAAAAAGAAATAACATGGTTGTTGGAGGAAGGTTAATATTAAAAGTTATTCTACATCTACAAAGAATAAAACAGATAAATGTTTCGTCGTCTAAATTGTTTGCAAGTACTACGAACATGGGGGCATATATAAGTAATTTTAACGAAGAAAATTTTCTTTTGTTTTTCCCTTGAAAAGTTTAGGAGAAAAAAATGTAGGCACGTTTAAGGCGATGCAATATTAAAGAAAATGAACATTTATTGGTTATTATTATGTCATGTGTTATTGATCGCTCATGGTCTCGTTGGTGAAACAAGTCAGCGTAATCATTTACAGCCTTGTCTCACGTATGCGTATTTGAAAAAAAATTTCTATCAAGCAGTTCTTTCAAACAATTTCTTCCTAGTTGCCATAGCAACAGCTTCGAACAACTTTTTCCTAAATGAGCTGAAAGAGTTGTTCGAAATAAAGATTGCTCGAAATTCCAGCCAATGGGTTTCTTTGTCTCCCTACGTCATAAACAAGATGGTGGTAATGTGTGATGGCAGCCTCAGCTTCATCAAACGCACCAGAAATATATATCTTAAAGAGAATAGCATTCCATTTCTGTTCATGACTGTGAACAAAAGCGCGAGTGAATAAAAGAGATAATATTGGATGTTAATGGAAATAATAATAATGGATGTTCGTTTTCCAAATTATTAGAATCGACGAGTAATTAATCAATGGGAAGATTGGATGCGGCTGACGTCAGAGCATATCGTTTTGTTTATGGCAGACCTTCAAACTCATATCTGCTCAAAACGGTTGTTAGAAAGAGACTTGAGTTGTTGCATGACAACGTGTGTAATAAGGCCTTTATTCTTCCGCTTGAAAAAAATTGTTTTCTTACTCCAAGCCAACATAAAATTGTCGAATCCCGATTTAACGAATTTATCGGGGCCGAACATTTCATTCGTTAATTCGGGGTTACTTGTAATATTGGGGTCCAAAGAAAATAATAATTTTTTACACTCACATTTTGGAAATTCTATCATAAGTAAGTTCAAAAAAAATATCCATAGGGAAACTAAAAACACTGTTAACGAATTATTAAGCACCAATTAATTGGGAATTTTGAAATTATTCCTAATAGATGTTTGATAATATTTTTGTTTCCTGACTCGTAAGAGTTTCTGCAAAACCCCCCAAATTCAAATTCCAATCTTCCACAAAAACCGCATGTATAATAAAGCTCCCTTCTTTTGAGAAAGAGTGAGAATGGAAAAAATTCTTAAAATATCCCCTGTGTTGTGGAATGGAATAAGAATGGAATGCCTTCCCATATTCAAACCTTGGGTGATAGGTTACATTCAAGACTCTTCAGCATCTATAAAGTCTAATAACGGACTGCGAGGTTTCCCGTCATAAATTACTGTTCACAAGAAAAATATTTTTCCGTTCCGGTAAAAACGTATATGTCATTTGAAGAAAAAAAAAACCCCAATTTTTTCTTATGCAAATTTAAATCAAAATTCAGCTACTGAAACAATTTGTTATATAAATAATACGGGGTTTTCTCTAAATACAGGTTCTTGCCTTCATTTTAATAGGAAAGAAAGAAAAATTCGTTAAATAAGGGTTACACTGTATTTGCATTATTATAAAATGTATTCTATGAAATTTTGAATTATAACATATTAAAAATTTGTTTCAAAACAAGAATGAATAGTATTGTATGAAGGATTTAATTTTAGCTGTACATTCACTTTGAAATAGATATCCCTCAGGCATCGATAAAAACGTTAAAAATCTTATTTTATACACATTCTAAAACTTTAAAGAAGATTATGAATTCAAATCCAATGTTCAGTGTTTCTAAATAATCAGAGGCATAACGGGAAATATTAAGCACCTCTTGCAAAGTCAGGTTTGGCCTTTAATATTTTCTAAATTGGTTAAATACGTACTTGGTGTCGGTCAAGCTTGGGCCAACTAGAATCCTCCCACCCTCCTTTCCGTTATTTGGAGGTTGTGGTAGTGTACGTTATGCCATTGTTGATAATCGTTTAAAAACGAAAGTTGCAACATTACATAACGGAATCCATTGCACTCAGATTAAAATGATATTAATATAGTTAGGGATATGTTGTAATTAAAACAGTGCAATAATATTCCCATGATTTTTTTTATATTTCGGCTGTAGTATTGCCTAAGATTATTTACGGGTATCCGACTACCCTAAAATCGTGAATTTTGCCAACAATTTGCAAATTTTCTATGATTTTATTTAATAGACCATCTTATTTGCTTTATTAAAATACCAAGTTAAGTATTTTCCGTTCACTAGAACAAGAACTACAAGAGATTTAGTAAAATCAGATGCGTTATTTTAAGCTAGATGTCATACTTTAAAACGCGTTTTACTCGAAATGTGTGTATGTTTTTTTTAAGGGAACCGGGACGTTTTTCACCTTCGGAAAATCGATTTTTATCTTAAAAAATAGTAATGGCCGCGGTTGCCGAGTGGTCTAGGCATCAGATCATGGCTAGCGTGTCATGAGTTCGATCCCAGTACCACTAAAGACCCGCCGTGTAGAGAAGCGATGCACGTTAAATCTGTCGAGAGCTCAAACGTCCTCTCGTTGGTGTGGTGTGGTAGTTAGGAGAGGGGGTGCCAGCTCAGGTGTCGTCCACGTCACTTGACCATGGTTCAAAATTACATGGACCGTCACCCAAAGGCTTTGTGTTGCTAATCAGTGCAACGTTAATATTCAATCACTCACTTAAAAAATACTAAACTTAATGCTGATTCCAAAAATGTATAACATGTATAGGTTTAAAGCTTAATACCCGAGAAATTGCAGTTTTAAAATGTAAACAAGAGCTATGGCGGTTACAACAAATGTCTGGGTATTTGGAGGAAAGTATATCTACAAACATTTCCTCACAGAACCAGTTCTTGTCAAGATTAAAAACATAATTACAAACATATACACAATTTTTTTAACATGTATTTAGAGACTTATTTGCAAAGAACTTTTACTAAAATGTTTGCATGATCGCACCCAAAACCCACATGAAAGCTTCAATAACTGTGTATGGAATCAAGTTCCAAAAAACGCAATTGTAGCACCAAAAAAAAATTTCAAATTGGTGTACTGGACGCAGTGATATTGCTTTAATGAAGGTGCACATGAAGGAACAAAATTATTAAGAGCACTTAAAATAAATGCTGGGATAAACACTTGTGAGGGCCTTCGAAAAATGGACAAAGTTAGAATTTATGAAGCCGAGATGACAGTTTAAAAAGCCAGCAAAGAGGCCAAGACTATTGAAAGACAAAATAAAAGGAAGAAGGATGCTTTAGAAGTGTTCATACAAGACGAATACAAATATGGAATATTTTAATTATCAAATTTTAGTAAGCTGTACCATTTTATTTAGTTTTTTTGATATTACTCAAAATGTGTTTCTCTAGTTTTTAGGTACATCCGTAGAAAAATCTATCGATTATATTTTAGTGAAATTTGGTATGATCTTTTGTATAGTAATAATGCATTTAATGCTACTAACTTAATTCCAGAAATGTTAGAATGTTTATTTTTACTGCCAATTTTCTAAAAAAAATGACCATTTTTATCAAAATTTAAAAAATCCAGTTTCAAATTTTTTAAAAAAAATTTCTAAGCAATGAAATATAAAAAAAAACTAGAGCATTTAAATAAAGGTACAATTTTGTAACTAAAACAGCATGATTTGTTGTTTTATATGTTATAAAAGGAAAATTACATGTACCTAATCAACACCATGTATATGAAAGCACCTTTTGCAGTGTACTTTTTCCAAATCCTTATATTTCAAAAATATTATACACCTTTAAAAATTTTATATTGTAGCGCATTAAGAAAAGTATATAGAATGTGTGACACAATTTGTTTTTTGTTTATGGAGACTTTTTGTTTTTGAAAATAATGTTCCTTCGAAAATCGAAATTTTGCTTCTTTTGCGTCATCGAGAACGTCCCGGTTCCCTTAAATCCTTAAACGGGGACAGTGATTGCTAAAAATGTTTTGGAAATAATCAACTGAAATTTTTTGCGTATGTTCTGTATAATAGTAGAAGTGTTTTAATTTTCAGATTTATCAATCACTGTTTTATTACAAAATTTACAGTCCCTTATGTTAATATAATCACTGTTATTTTAAGCAATTTCATATAATAACTAAGATAAAGTTCTCTAGTTTTTGTAAAAATTAAAATATCTCTTATCCTGAAGGTAAATTCAAAAATGAATAGCATAGCAACACATCTGAATTGAAAAATTTTAAATTTGCTCATAAACTTTTGATACAGAATGGGCCCGTTTAGGTTATTTTTTTGTAAATTTTTAGCAATTTGTTCCTATACATTTTAGTAATAATAATTTCTTTTTATCTACTTAATTTTACCATATTTTTCCTAAAATGTATTAAACAATTCTAAAAAAACACAAAAAAATCCCTCCATTTTTCTTTTAAAAAAGTTGTCGCAAGTAGTCGGATACTTTAAATAAAATATTAATTTCAATTTTACTCACGCAAAATATATTTAATTTACTTTAAGTGAAAATTATAAGTTATAGTCTTTTTTGTGTGTGTCTCATTTACATTTTTTAAGATTATTTTTCATGGTCTGTCTAGTAGAGATTTTATCTACTTTATTGTATAACATAATTGTCATTCAAAAAATATACTTTCTAAAAAATCAGGTTTTCTACATTTTTGTGACATTAATTAAAGATTTATGAAGCAATTGTAATATAACACATACACAAACGCAAATTAAAAGTTTAGAATTAACGTAGAATATAATTTTAACTAATTGATAGGCAAAGAATATGTTTGATTTCTATGTTTAATTAACTTCGCTCTGAAGCTGCAGTGCTGAAATATCTTTCTCCTTGTTTTTAAACTATCCTAGAAACTGAATGATCTTGGAAATTGGAAAAATAGAATAAAAAAAGCTTCCATATATAAATTCCTTAATGAAATCTGTAACAATTTTTTTGTGTTTCCATTAAGATAGATTTCATCACGGTGCCAGTTAAACTTCGTAAGATTACAAGAAAAAAATTCACTTCAATGCCGAAGTCTTAGCACAATCGGTACTTGATTATAACAGAAAAGAAAGCTGAAATGTAAGGAAAATAATTTATCTAAGATATAAATGTATGCTGTCGAATAGAAAGAAAAATAAAGAAAGACAAATTTTTACTCCTCCCCTCCCCATTACATAAGAACATAGTGAACAGAGAAAAAAACATCTGTCAAATCACATAACATTACGTGTTTCATGACAAAAGAATTGAAGATTCTGTTTCTTAGATGTATAAAATAACATTAGAGTACGAATGATGATGATGATGTGTATGACGATTTACATCAATACCATAAGCTCGAAAAACCCAAAACAACATACTTGTCTATTACGCAAATGGAAAGAACTTTGTTTTTATCAAGAAAATATATGTTCGAATTTCTGCAGTCGATAAAGACATTTTCAAAGTTGAAAATAACTTATTCAGGTGTAACATTAGCTATTTCAGCAGCAGCTTTTCAAATTGTAGCGGTACTCTTTCTATTCATGATTATAAAGTAGCAGTTTTGTGGGATAATAAAATTTTTATTTTTGTACTATATATGAAGAGTTTTAAAAATCTTAGGACCTTAGTTATTGTTATGTATCATAAACATTGTTTTCTGAAGTTCAATGAACACGTTTTCCAATGTTAAATGTTTTATTACTAAGAAAGAGCTTACGATTTTATTTTGTTTTTATTCATTTAATAACAGAGATCTTAGGATTTCTGATATTTTTCTAAGATTAAAAAATATATTTTTTATGAGTTTTTTGTGGCTCTACCTAAACTTTATCAACAATCTCGGTAAAAATTGAGAGTATGGTTGAAACACACCGCGTCTGTTTTTTCTCCTGTAACAATACTCTCCTTGTGGAAAAATTGTGTTTTATAGGCAATGTTTTCTCTTTCCAGCAATAACTTGAAAAATAAGATAATGGGAACCCTATAGAAGATGAAACCAGGTCATTAAATTAGTGACTTTATCATCTTTGGCAACAAATTGGGTGAAACATACGATATCGCATAAGAACATTTGAGAACCCTTCAGTGTTCCATGACGCTATATAAAGAACCTTCGAAACAAAGGTCGTGTAAGTTCAGAAGAGAGTTCAGCCGTGGGCGTTGACTGCCATAAGAAAGGGGTAGAGTCTCAATCTGTCTGAGTTCATGCTAGTAAAACTGTTTATTACGTTGTAAAGCTTGTTTATTATGAGTGTACTTTGTATTATCGTAAATAATTTATTCTAATATTTCTTTGTTCTTACGTCGATATGTCATTGTGTCTGTTTGTCCATTTAATAAATCTGTTATTATTCAATTAGTTGGAGTCTTCCATGCTTTCTCGACACGCAACGTTAAAAATAATCTATTGCTGCTTTATATGTAACTAGGCATACATTACTGACAATTACATTATTAATACCACAGCAATTGCTTTAAGTAACGTTTTTTATTTCTAATGGGCTGCCGATTGGTGTTTTACCATTGCAGACCAAGTACATTCCCCTGAAGCTGGTATCTCTTTTTAGTGCGGCACCATATAGGCGAATACCAATCACCACAAGTAATTTTGACGCCCAGTTTCCTCCTTAGAGGAGGCACCTGAGCTCTTGACGATGCGAAACTGTACTAGGATTTAATTTTGACGAGATCACTTGAGCCAAATATATATGCCAAATATGTCATATGCAATAAAATCATATGACACGGCCGCTGTCAATTTTCTGCATCTTGAAAATGCACCGACTTGGGCCGGGGTCGAAACTACAACTTTGGGTACAGAAGGCCAGTTACAAGTTTTAAGTAATGTATACGGTTATAATTCCGCAGTGTTACACTATGGAGTCAAATTCACACGGAAAATATATTATGCAAGTAAACATCAAATTTCGTCACCACTTTTCATGAGATTATAGACTTGCCGATATTAAATTATCAAACTGAAGTATAATCAAAGATACAAAGCATTGAATCTTTGAATAAAACCAGGGAGAGGGACAGTTAAGAACAAAAAATATTAGGATACCTCTCTTTGAAAGAAATAATCACATTTCAAAACGACTCACCCAAACAGACTCAGGATGACCTTTGATTTGATAAGTCGAAAACCTAAATTTAAAAGTCTACCAGAATAATAATTTTAAATTAAGAATCATATCTCTCTTCAGTTAGATAGCAAACCGAATCATGAATGGCATTCGAGTAAATCAAAGAAACCATCAAAGTTTGAAAAGTAAATTATCACAAGACACATTAACTCCCAAGTTTTTGTGAGAATCTACGTTTTTTGTACAATCTAAAAGACTTTATTAGTTTCTCATTGAATTTTATAATAGACAATAATTGTCTACCGTATAATATTACTTATGCTATTCTAGAATAATTCTAGAATAGCATAAGTAATATTATACAGTAAAATACGCTTAACACGCAATCGTTTAAGATGAAATATCGGTTAACACGAAATACTACGACGGTCCCGTAAAACTACTATGTATTTTCGTGCATTTTTTTTCTCTTAACATGCAAAGATTTCCCTTCTGGGATTGAGCAAAATACGAAAAACATCAATCGAAGATTGAAAAAGTTTCTGTATTATTCGACTATCAGAAGAATTCGTTCCAAATGTGTGCACAGCTCCAATTATGGTTGACAAATATATTTTGGAGTTTATTCAAAGCTCAAAAATATCGTTGATGTAGGTTCCGAAGACGAAAATGAGATGAATAATGCAGCTACTGTTCTCACGTCATCCGAAATTAGGTACATCATGTAAAGTATGCGCAGCTATTTAAACGCACATTCCAATGGTGAAATGAATAACAAAATGGACGACGTCCAGTTGACAATTTGATGCTAAAAAAGACAATGCAAAAAATCAGATTATTTTCCAAAAACTCGATAAATATTTTGTTTTTTAAAAAAAAATTGAACATTTTATATTTAATTTAATACCGCCACACCGGCCTGTGTAGGGAGCAACTGTTCGCCTGGAAGACGGCGTATCCTGACACGGCCATCGGCATGATAAATGACAAACCGTGATTCATCTGACCAGGCAACTCTCTCCCACTGATCCATGGACCAGTCGCGATGTTCCTGGACCCAGTGCAGGCGCAGTTGGCGATGACGCTTGGTCAGTAAAGGCACACGAGTGTGACGTTTGCTGCGTAGCCCCTTATCCAACAGTGTCCGCTGAGCACTGTGCTCCGATACTATTCTACTTGGCCCTGCATTGTATTGGGCTGTCAGCTGAGCTGCTGTCTGGCTCCCGTTTTGCTTCACCATGTGAGACAGTCTCCGACGACCTTTTTCTTTGATAGCGTGTGGACGTCAAACACCATGTCGTCTACTGCTGGTTTAACAGTCATTCATCCACTTTGCATAAGTACTAACAACTGTAGATCATGAAAATCCCACGAGTCGTGCAGTTTCGGAAATACACCATTACAATCTGCCCCCTATCATAGTCGCTTAGATCCGCAGCCTTTCCCATCACACACAGAAGTAAGTGAAAGAATAATTCTCCAGGCTTCCAGCAGCAGTTAAATACCATTTCCACCTGATCACGTACCTTCCACATCATCCAGGCGAGTTCATTGCAAAATGTAGGAGTGGTCATAATGTTTTGGCTCTTGAGTGTGTGTATAGTGTATATATATATATATATATATATATATATATATATATATTTGTATTTAATAAGTGCAATTTTTATCTCGGCATTCACATAATAGAACTCAAGAAGTCTTTTCAAAAGAAAAAGCGAATAAGGAAAACAAAGCTTTGTGACCAAAAATTAATCTCTAGAATGTATCTTTTTTATTTGGCACAGTAGGCGTTGAATTAAGTGTTTAAAAATATAAGTTGTAAACGAATAGGGATTGTGTAGCTTATCCAGCTAAGTGTATAAAAAAATAAATGCTGGCTCAAATCTTTTGTCTTGCTGTTTTGAAACTTTTCCAAGAATATCTAAGGAACATTTTTCTTTTCTCTTTATTTTTTTGTCTTCTTTTTTAGGAGTTCTTTTTCTATTTCAAGCCAATCCTATTTTAAAAGTAAAAGAAATCTTTCCTAAAAGTAAGCGAAACTACATTGAGTAGAATTTAAGATAAGCTGTGAACAAAAAGTAAAGGAAATTTTTTCCTTTCGTTATTAAAAGTATATCTATTTTATTTCTAAAAACTTTCTTGTTAAGATATACTGCTTGAAATTCATCAATAACATACACATTTTCACTTTTAAATTGTTTATAAATGAGTGCATTCGCCCATTTATGTATATATATATATATATATATAAAAATTTTTACAAGAAATGAATAAAATATATATATATAGAGAGAGAGAGAGAAAGCCAGAGAAAAATATATAGATTTATACAGGCAAATATATAATTAAATCAAAGATTCATATTATATTATTGTAAACAAATTTGATCTCTTTTAAAATTGTCTTTTTTGCAGTTTTAACTTATTGGACAGCAATCTCTCTATTGAAAACCAACATGATTTTTTTCATTGCATTATATAGCGTGCACAACCTTCTGACTAAAAGCTAATCAAAGGAATAGTGAACATCAATTAGCTGAAGAAATATTGTTGTGAAAAATAAAATATTTTAAATTCTTCATCTTTTCATTGAATTTTAAATGCCTCAAACAATTTAAAAACTTGAAAACATTGAATTAAAAACTATTTCATGTTTACTTTTGTAAAATAAAGCAAGCCAATGTAAGACTTTGATACTTTATTTTTTTTACTAAGAATTTTCTGTTTTAAAAACAAACCGCGGTTATGCAAAAATTTAAGGACTAAGCTAAGAAATTAAGATATTGAGTGAGTAAACTAGAAGGACGGACTAAAACATCTATAGTGGTACCAATTATAATCAAATATGGTAAAACACGAGTGTATATGTTAAATAACATGTTAAATAATCATGAAGGGTAGAGTAAGGAATTAAGCAATGAACTCTAAGCTTTTTTGTGAAAGCTACTATATGTTGTACATCAGCTTTAAAGACGTTGAGACTTTTTCAGCATATTATCGAAAAGCATACTTGTAGATGACATTTTGAAGACCTTATCCAAAAACAAATCATTGGGCGAATGAATGAAGTCTATATGTGAGTGGTGTGGTTTCGAATTCGGGATTAATCAACGTAACAGAAAAAAATGATTTTCTAAGCTTTTTGAATTTGTGGATCTCATGCAACATCAGTTGTAAAGTAGTGTATAAAACATTAACATTATTTAACCAAGAGAGCTAATAATTAATTAGAATGCTGCTGTACTAAAATATATCGATTTATTTAAAGTTAACTAACTTATTAAAGTTATTTGTATATTTCTTAAAGTTAATTCCTAAAGTCAACTTTAGTTAACATTCGGAATTACAAACGGAAATTGGAATAACATAGCAATGCATTGTCGGAAATACCTTCTTCATGATCTAGGATCAAAGGAATCAAAGTGAAGAACAAAAACACGTTTGAGTAACACAAATCTTAACAATAGGGTTCACGTTTATACAATTCACATATGCTGCAAAAGATATTCGAAATTTCGAACAAAAACTCTGACACAAGCTTCCCATTGGCCCTTATGCAATCCCTAATACTCTAGAAGTTTTATAGCGTGTCTCGGTCTTCTCCAGTTGAAGTCCAAACTTGATACATTTGAAAATCTCTTTCCCTTATCTAATACACTAGACCACTACAATAGGTCCAATTATGTCAAATGTAATGATTAGAGGTTGTCTAAATTCACTGGAAAAATAGACGAGCCCTATCATAACTAGAAATATATTGAATATACACAGGTGTAAAAAAGTTAAGCATAATCGATAATTATGGGAATAAAGAAGAAACTGTAAATAAGAATGGCGGGAAACGTGATATGCGAGTGTAAAATGGTTATAAAATAAGGAAGAAAATCAAAAGAATGATAATAATTAATTTTATTATCCAAAGTAGCAGTTTGAAAGAAAACTGAGCATAGCAAGGATTCACACTTTAAAGAAAAAATGAAAGAAAATATTAAATAAAATACTGATGCTGCAGTTTAATAAGGCGTGTGATCACCTCTGACAGCCAGGGGCGCTGCACAGCGATTTACCATACTTGCTATCGGATGATGAATTAGTTGTGGGCTCAAACGGTTCCAAGGTCCTTGGAGTTCTTCTTCTTCTCTTCAGTTCTGTAACGGAGCTTGGTGGGTGCTAAAGGGCTGCAATTTGTCTCCCATACATTCTCGATAGGATATAAATCAGGGGAGTTCGCAGGCCATGACATACGCTGGATGTTTTCCGTTTCAAGGAAGTCATCAATCAGCACCTCTCGGTGACATGGCGCATTATCATCCATGAATATGAAGTCAGGACCAACAGCACCTCGAAACAAGCGAACACAAGGTTCAAGAACTTCGTCTCTGTATCTTTGAGTAGTCACAGACCCCGTATCAGAGAAATGGACGTCTGTGCGGCCGTCCATCACAATGCCTGACCATACCATTACTCCCCTTGATGGAAAATGGTGTCTTTCCGTTATGTTTCTTGGTTCAAAACGTGTTCCACGTTCTCTCCATATCGTTACCTGCCGAGAATCACTACTCAGACTAAACCGGGACTCGTCACTGAGCATCACATTGGCCCGCTCTCCCACAATCCAATGTTGATGTTTCAAACTCCAGTTCAAATGAGTGCGTTTATGCGCAGACGTGAGGGAAATGCAAACTGCTGGTCTTCTGGCATACAGGCCAGCACGATTGAGTCTCCTGTAAACAGTTTGTCTCGAAATTCGTATTCTTGTGGCAACTGTGAGCGCCGAACCCAGTGCTCTGGCAGTACTGCCCCTCTGACGTCGCGCACTTTTTACCAGATATCTGTCTTGGTGGGGGGTTGTGACTCTTGGTCGACCTGATACTGGTTGTCAGGTAACATCTCCCGTTCTTTGAAACCTCTACCACAGTCTTGAGATCACAGACTGGTCCACATTTAGAATTCGAGACACTTCGGTTTATGATTGTGAGGATTCCAGCATTCCACCGATTATTCCTTTCATAAACATGTCCAATTGGCGTCTTTGTGCCATCATTCACCTTGTTTGATGGTGTTCCTTCGCACAGCAGTTGCACGAAACTTGTCTGAACTGCCTATGCTGCGTGAATCAATTTCTCCGCGTTCCGACATGCGCCGGTGATTCGCGCAGGACGTTATAGACTGAAAAGTTTTGCATAAACCAATGTTTCTTCTTCACCCAATTAATATCCGCAAGAAATTTGGAATAATTTTACGAATATTTACTCCATGTTTTTCGCATTTTACGGTTTATGCCTAACTTTTGGACACCAGTGTATATATATGATACACACACACACACACATATATATATATATATATATATATCCTACGCCCTTTATGCTTAATTCAACTTAAAAAGCAAAATTAGTTAAGGTTTCTGTTCAAAAATTAGATATTTATAAAAAATAGTTCGCCTAAAATTATCCCACTTATTATCGTACTAAATAAACAATATAGAAGTTAAAAACCAGAACAAACAGAAGTCTGCACAAGAAGTCTATTAATAAAAAATATAGAGAGAAAAAATGCGTTTCTAAAAAACTTAACAGCTCGAAGAATTCTTTAAAATCAGATTCCGCAAATACTACAGTTATGTCATTTAATACATAAAAAAATGGAAAGAATAGAATGAATTGTATATAAAAATTGAAGTATTTTCGAAGAAATTATGTAAACGTTCTCCTAATAGTGGGAAAGCAATGGATGAGAAGGATCTCTTTCGGTTGAGTAATATTTTTCATGCTTCAATTTGCTCAAGCTCTCAGCAAATAGGCTTCACCAAACTGAAAAAAACAAGTCACATTTTTAGAATTTACAAACAAGAGAGAGAGACATTGTAGTGAATGCCATTTATGTGAAGGAGATAACAAATAGGAAAAGTGAACCAAAAGAAATAAGCACTTTTTAATAGTAGGAATATTGCCTGACTGCTAGACATTTTTTTCAGAATCCTTATGTGAAAATCCAAAGTTTCATTTTCTTTATGCGAAGATTGAAAGTTTATTTATTTTTATTTATATTTCTTTTCTTTTTGGATTCGTCATGTTGATTTTGATGCATGAATGAATCCATGAAAAATATGGCAAAAAATTCCTTTATCTAATTATTTACTTTTAGTACTATTTTATATTATTTCCTTTTATTCCTAATATATGAAGTACGTATTCATATATTTACGCTTCACTTATAAGAGAAATTATTGAATATTGCTTTATTTCTATATAAAAGTGAATTCTTAGATTTTATGATATAAAATACTTAAAATATTAAAAGTATGAATGCATGTGAATTTTGTCCGATCATTACTTTTATTTTTTGTTTGATGTTTACTCACTCGATCGCATCATTTCTGCATCTGTTAATTAGTTAAATATGTTTCCTGCTGTAAACGTTTTTACTAGAAAATTTTTATAAATACATTTTTCTAATCACAGAAGTTTTTTTATACGATTCGCTGAAGAAATAGATAAATAAATAAATATAACTGTAAATTGTCTTTAGTCTATTATTTCAACAATAATCGTATTTGACTTACAAATGTAAACAATTTATTGATATCAGTTTTGATAAAGAATCAAGATTTAATTTTAAAAATGATTTTTTTTCTTGTTTTCCGCGTATTTAAAGCAGGAACTTTTGTAATGACATTTACCCGGCACTTAACGCGCGAAGAAAACGAACGGAATTTCACGCGCAGGGTCTCTCATACCCAAGGGTGTTTACATTCCGTTTTTACCGTAAAATTTGCATACAAAGGTGAAAAAGGATCAAAAGTAGGAAATACTGTATGTTTATTACACATTTCAAGCGTAAATTGAGTTTTTCTGTTCTTTTTATAAGGGCATTCAGTACATTGTTTATACACTCCTTTAGTCTCCGTCGCGAGTGAGTGCACTGGATCTTTTTCTTTTTTTAAATTTCGTAGAAACATTGGTTGCTAGTTTCTACATTCTTTACATTCTTCTGTAAATATAGATCAAAAACACTTCAGAAATCAGCGTCTGGTTCGATGTTTAGTTGGTGGTTTCTGAGTACTTAACAAAATAATTTCCGCATTTATGTCGCAACGTTCAACAACACGAAAAAATATTGTCATATGCTAATGATGACATTTTCTAGCTATTAATTATGATGCTGTTATTTTATCAAGGGCAATAATTGCTCCCTCAATTAAGTTATTTGGATAGATTTCAGTAGAGGAATCATACTTGCTGCTACATTCTTCATCATTCCCGCAAAGAGATTTTCTTCAACCGAAAATACTCTGTTGTACTTAAATACTGTATTTTTTAAATTATACACTCACTTCCAAAAGTTAAGCACGGAGAGGAAAATGGTAATTTCTGGAAGCTAATCAGAATTGAAGAGAATGCAATTCGCTGCAGAGGTAGATGGAAGTATGCAAATATGTTAGGTAACAGCCAATCGTGCTTTCATGCCAAGAAATATGCAAAAAGGGCAGTCTTATAAGAAGCCAGCTTTATGAAGGGTTACAGAAATTGATTGTAAGTGTTGATAGAATGTGTTCAAAACTTTCGTACAATTTTTTTTCAAGACATACATGTTTCTATGACTTCCAGAAAACGAATAGAAGATTCTGAGCGCTGGCGTT
>BMAO01033247.1:0-37879 GCA_019973975.1 Trichonephila clavata | reverse complement strand
CTAGAAGGGAAGAACATGCAGACGAACAACCAAGTCCGTTTGTGTAGTCTCTACGTCTAGATTCACCAATTCCAACGGTTTGAAATCTGGCGATCGTTGTGGTGACAATGGAATTGGAGCCACATGTCCGACTCAGAGGTCGGCGTATGCCATATCCATCCAATCCCGTACGTGGGCATAGAAATGTGCTCGAGCGCCCAACATCTCGTTTATACATCATCGCATTTTTCTCTTAAGCTATGAAACCTCCAAATACAGTTCTTGGAGCATTTTTTATATTCTCCCAATGAGGAATCTTGCTGTGCAGAGTTTGGGTGCTTTTTTTGGGCACATTGTATGTTTAACCCTCCACTAGGCGCACTTCAAGAAGTTCCAACCATCGACGCACGGTGTCACTAGAATGCATCACCTCATACTTACGTTTGAAGATGATTTAATTATTTTGTTGGCGAGATTTGACTTTAAAACGTAAAGTAATATCTGAAATATTGACATAAATTGCACTGTTTATTACTGAAAATCTTAAATTCGTTTTATCTATGGCATATTACATGCCTATCAAAATAATGTATAGTTACTGAAATAATAAACGATAAATAAAAGTACCTATCTGCCTGTATCATCCAACCATTCAATGGCCGTCAAGGTAAAAATGACGAAAAGCAAAGGAATTATGATGTGTTAAAAAAAGGGAGGGAGAAGCAGGAATATATGGCCCAAAAAGTTGTGCTCACATAGGAACTCGTATATTGAAAAATTATACATAAAAAACATTAAAATTGAAACCTTCTTTGCTAATCATCTCAAAGAACAAAACTAATTAGGTCTAAAAAATATTAAAAAGTATACATAATGTGTGGAAAGCATTTTTAATAACAATTTTTTCGTACGAATTTGATACCATTAGGTACATAAGTATGTTAGCACGTCATAATAGTATTTAAGATATAATCAAGAAATCTCAATTTAAACAATTTTATCTCAATTTTTTTTGTTGCAGTTTTCACAAATTACCTTACAATAAAAGCACATGAGTTTTTCACATTTTATTCAACGGAATTTGGATAGTTTTCTCTTCTTGATATCTTGATCAGGGAAACTGTAATACTTCTTCAAAGTTATAGGTGTCTTTTTTTTTTGGCTCTTTGTCTGTAACAAGGCATGGCGCATCAGATATTCTTATATCTTGAATCATAATGAACGAGGCATGTGAACGTTATTCTCAGGCTGTTTTCGCAGATGAAGTTTTTGCCTGTTATCAATCATATGTATCTTGATTCCCAGAAGAAAGACCATTTTAAAGAAGTTTCAAAATGCTCTTGTTTCGAGTTATTTTCATTTATGTAAAAATGAAAAATACACTTTATGTTGCAAAAAAGCATGAAAATTAACGAAATAGTAGAAAGTCCTTAAAAATTGCGTTGTTGAGCGCGTTGCATATATCAGATTCAAGGGCCTCTGCTGTCCGAAATGCAAAGTGGTCAACCACATCTTTAGCCCTGAACCCTTGTACGAATGAAAAAAGACAGACAAAAGAAAGAGGGGTGCGTTCCCGTTCACTGCGCGCGGACGCGGAATCAAAATTAATTTTAATATGCATCTCAGAGATTAGCGCGCCTAACGGAGGTTTAAGATGGATCTATTTGTTTGCCACGTAGATAAAACTGTGCACTTTTGTCATCAACCATAGGGGAACATATAGGCAAAATTTTAAAACTTAGACGACTCAAAAATTTAAATTTTGGGAATTCTGTAAAAGTTAATCGTTTGAGACGAAAATTGTCTTCATAATATTTAAGAATTGTAACATCCCCATGTAACAAAACATGTAGATTAAAAGTTACAGAACATTTAAGAAAAAATATTATTATGTATTTCTTAAATTCCAGTGGTTCTTAAATTATTGCATTAATCGATTAATTGATATGACATGCCATAATGTATTATAGGTCTATCTGTAAGAATTAAAATAAAATCCATAAATGTTTGCATAAAATATATTCATTTCTTTCAAACTGATTTTAAAAAAATGTGAACTGCACCTAAAAACGGACTTGTTTCAGTACGATAAATTTGTTTGCTACGTTAAAAATCCTTTTTCAAACTTTATATTTTTACATCTGTAAAATTTTGATTTATTTAAAAAAAAAAAACGAGCTAAATACGCTTACTTTAATTTCTGTCGATATCTTCATTCGTCGAAAGTATCACCCTTAACTAAATACTAATTGGGAATTTATTACTTTTGAGCAATGTTATTTCTTATAGTAACAGTTGCTTTGAGGTCACGTTCACGATTTGCTTATTTAAAGGCTGTTGCGAAAACCAGTGAAGGGGAATGACAAAAAACCGTATTTACTAAAAATGTCCTTTCAGAATAATGAAAAGTTTGCCCACTAAATAGAATTGTCCCTCAGAATCTTCGTATTATTTAGAAAGTAAAATAATAACTTACTATTCCAGATGCATTTTTTATTATTTGAGGAATATTTTGCAATTAGCAGTATTTCCTCTAGTAGCCCCCATGCAGTTTTAGAGTCATATTTATTAGCCAAATTTAATACACAATTGGTTACCTATAATCGAATTTGATATAGTTTTATCATTTCAATAAATAATAGTAAGGCTTATAAGAAAATCAGAAATCATTAAAACAATTAATTTAGAAAACTCATTCAATATATATATTAACAACAATGTATAAAATCCGGCATTCTATAGAATGCCTAATGAGATACCGGCAAAATATGAAATACAACACCGATTCGTTTCGAATATTGCATGGCAAAATACGAGACATTTAAACGTGCATCAGGCTCAGAATTTGATCATTTGTGGTTTGTTCGCTATTGCCAAAATACTCAATTTAACTTAAACTATTTCAACAAAAAATTGGTTCTTTTCTGTGATGCTTGAAAATCGAGGAGCAAGCTGTAATGTAGGAGAATGAGTCATGGTCTATACCAGGGAATGGCAACTTAAGGTACATGTGCCACATGTGGCACATGGTACAATTCTCAAATCAACAAATTTGTCAATTTTTGAATTATTTCAAAAATGCCCTCCCTACTCTGTGGTACGCTGAATCAAATTAGTGGATTGGTTTGACACGTCACAGATAAACGGTTGCTGACCTCTGGTAATGATTGGGAAATAGGATGGTTTCTATGGACTTGGAATTTCTGAAGGAATTTTAAAATAAGCATATGCGAAATCCTAATTTATATAATTTGTTCCCTGAGAACTTGCTTAGAGTTAAAGATATTCCTGACCACACTAAATTCCTCTCCTGTCAGTTGTAATTGCTCATTCCAACGAAAGCGGACAAAGATCCGTCAAATATATGTGTAAAATTTAAGCAAACAAAAGTATTGTCTTTGCGTGAAAAGTGTAACAAAATGTAATTCAAAATGTCACTAGGCCTACCATGTTGCAACGAGTACGTTAATTTTTATTTCTTAATTTTTTATATGAACATTTTGTTTTCATTAATAAGAAAGACATAATTTTTTTTTTGGTACATTTTTCATTTTTCTTATGTATTTTGAATATTTTTTTAATGCATATCTCATTATTTTGTCCGAATAACATTTGTAGTTTTAGAAATGTACTTCAGTGACATAAAAGCCTTTTAATGACCTTTTTTCATACTTTGCCTAAATAGCTTTGTTCACTCTATAGAATGCCTAGGCAAAGTATGTAATAAATCTCATCTTTGCCTAAAATCGTCAAGCATTCGATAGAATGCCGGAATTTCATATTTTGCCGGTAACATATATATATATATGCGTGTGTGTGTGTACATACATATACATATATGTATGTATATATACTCAAACATGTTCTCTTAAAATATATTATCTGAGACACACATTTCAGATAAACGGATTGTCTTCAAAATTGTATCCGAAAAATGCCTCAAGAATATTGTTCCAAACATTCGAAGATAAAATAAAATAAATAGTTCCTATATGGTATATTTTGTGTATAAATTGTTTTTTTTTTAATTTACATATGCGCATATGTATAATTTTTTGTATATATCTTTGTAATATTTTGTAAATTTTTTCTACTTAAATATTTTATATATTGTTTTGTACATATATATATTATTTTGTATATAAACTGTTTTTTATATAAAATATGGAATTATAAGAAAATAACTTTTTCTGAAGAAGTATTCTAATATAAATTAATAATCCCGAGAAAATCCTGACGTATGTAAGAATGTCTGTATGTGTGAATTATCTCATAACATAGTAGATTATTTTTGAAATATACATAATAAAAATGTCTTTTGTGATGTCAAAATAATTTCTCAAAAGAGTTGTTATAGAATATGTTTAGAAAAAGCATAGATAACGTAATTTCACAATATTAATTATTCTGAATATACTTCCAATAAAATATTTAAACAATAACCAAAACAAACAACTTTTATGTAGAAAGTAGAAAGTTCAGATTTCCTGATTTTCTATTATGCATTCTTGCCTCCATTCACCACTAATATGCTTAGTATTTCAAAAACTGTATTACAATTATGAATATTTACATTTTTTTCTGAACAACAAATAACAATGAAAAATGATTTTACAACAATGAAGAATTTTACCTGCATAGACACGCTATACTTTTTTTAATTTACAAATTACAAAATATAAGAAATGGCAGTAATTTACGACAAATAAATCAGAAGTTTAAGACAGTGGCATGTTTTGGAGACAAAGGACTTTGAAACTGCAATATGTTTTAATTAATTGAAATATCTTTTTTTTGTAATTATAGAAGCAGCATACAATGGAGGTTTATAAAAATCAATCTCTGTGGCTTTTTAATGTAGCATGAATAAAACTTACATGAGAAAATAATTACAGTAGGTTGCAGGCAGTAATTAGAGCAATAACAATGAACGTGAAGGCTTGATAAATAAAATTATTTGTTCTTAATTTTAATCATTTTAAAAAATTCCGAAAATGATTTGCATAGTTAATATATATTATTATTATTTTTCTATGGACTTTTATGTACTGTATAAGTAACCATCGACAGCATATTTATGGAAAGAAGTATGAATAAAAATTATAGTGGTGCTTACCGTCTTGTTTCATCACACTTTTTTATAAAAATATGTACGCACTCACACACTGCTTTTAAACCATTAAATCTACGAAAGATGGGAGGTAATTTATAAAAAAAATATTACTTTTTGCACGTATCAATAATGGAATAAAGTGGGAAATAAATAGTATTAAAATTTTTTGGCAGTTTAAAAATATTTAGGGCACTAAAATAGCATAGAGAGCTGAGATTTTCGACACTTGAAAATAATTTAACCTTATTTAGCATCTAATTGAACTGTGATCGGAAGATATATAACATCAAGTCCTTCCTTGCTGATTCAAGTTTTTGCTATACTTAATCAATTAGTCAGAAATTTAGTAACTTTGTTTCTCAGCAATGCATTACTAGATGTTTTCAATGGATGAGTGATATGGAAATTATGAATTACAAGGAACCACTTAAATATCCTCTGTATCAAAGTAGACCATGTCACGATGGGAAGATTGCGGTTTTGTGGTGACTTGCTGAAAAATATCGTCTCCATGTGATCTAAGACAGGACAAAGCCACCGGTCATAATTTAGGAAAGTCATCCCTTTCTCATCAGATTGCCTGCAAGGAAAACAAAAAAGTGGCTTCGTTTTTGGTTATGAATGTCATTTCACAGTAGCGTAACGAAAACCCCCGCAACTCTCACATTTCACAGTGGCCCAGGATTATAGAGGGCCCAAAGCTTAACTTGCGCCCAGTACAGTTTGATGCCCAAAACTTGACTTTGTGGGGAGGCTCTAATATCCTTTGTTACGCCATTGTTTCAGCTGCAAAGTCGTATGGTAATATTTAATCCAAGCAGGTCATGCCTGCTGTTCTTGGTGCTTTAAGATGTGGGCTCGTACATCATGATGCAGCACGCAGAATTTGGAGTTGTCAAAAAAAAGATGGCATGGTTATATTCTTATATCTAAAATTATCGTTGGATTCTGCACTATTTCTGCGAGTCTCTAACCTGCAGTATACAAAATATTGCAAAAATGGCAACCACTTTGAAAATCCATACTGTTCCAGACGTGTTTGATCTGTCCATGCTGATATTGTCGTCTTGTAAACAAGCCCAGTTTCTGTATAAAATCCGTGACGTGATGTTACGATCCTACAATACAAACATGACCGCATGTTTACGCTCTCTGGAATTAATAGAGGAGTACCATGGAGGTCCTACATGCATTTTATATCATCCTCTTGATCCCCTCAATTTCATATTTGCATAACAATCGTTGAATTCTAAACAATTCACACAAATGTTGTAATTTCACAGAAGAATAAACCCCGCACGCAAAAGGTCAAGCTTGCCACCATATTCAAATTCTGACACATGTTTGTATTTATTTATTCTTATCTCTCTCTTATGTGATCCACAATACGATCTTCTAACAACCAGGTTTAAATGCGACACTGCAGTGTAAGTTTTCTCTCATATAGAGTTTGAGAGGACTGCTCTCATTCCTATGGCATTATCTTTTAAGCGTTAATAATTAGCATCCCAGCGTCACCTTTCCTCCATGCGTTTTTAAAATTTATACCATCTCTACATCATGGTTCCGCAATTTTAATGATCATCATTATACGCACACATATATATAATTACACGTATCACTCTGCAGTTGGTATATTTTAAAATTATGTAGATAACGTGTGTTTATCTTCTTTAACAAGTTAAATTTGGGATGTCATTTGTGACCATGGTAGCCTAGCTGTCAAAGTAACGGACCCGTGACAGGCATGCCATTGTTCAATCCTAGTACCATTGAATATCCGCCTTACAGAGGGGAACTATGGTGGAGACGTTAAGGCAAGGGGTTGCCAGCGCATGTATCATTATCGTCACTCGAACATGGTTCAAAATTACGAGGTCCATTGCCAGTAGCCCTAATGCCTTTTTATAGAGCGTCGTAAATGTAATTCTCACTCACTTGGGATATGAATTGGATTTGTTGAGACTTAAATCTCTTAGTCCGAAAGGAAACAAAAATATCAGCTCTATTGAAGCTGAATGGTGAGGATTGAATTTCAATAAGCGAAAGTAAAACATGCAAAATAGTGCTCATTGGGACATGTTTTTACAAACCATGTGCTGGATAAGGAAATGACATTTAAAAATTTTTGTTTAGTTCACTCTCTATGATTGGGTTAGGTTTTTCATGCAGGCTAGAACTCAATGACGGCACTTTGAATTATTCATAAATAAATGAATAAAAATGTTTTTGCTCACCCAAGCGAGTGAAATTCCATGAATTTTAAATAGCTGACACCTTCAAACATCTCTGCTTTCTACTCTTCGCTGAACTGATTGAAACACAACATGAGATTTCAAAAAGAAACGAACATGGCCAAAAGCCATTTTTGTAAGAGGCTTCTACGTTTTTCTTTTATATGTTGTATGTGTTGCGTAATTCCTTCTCGAATGCGTTAATTTGTAAAATGCATTAGGGGTACTCGTTTTGCTTTTGCGATTTAATCTTTTTCGTGAAGTTATACTTTTTTTCATTCTTATTTTTAAAAAAAGTAAAACATCATTTTTAATGTAGATGTAACCAGTTCACACATATATGTAAAGTGTATAAAGATAAAGCAATGTGTATAAATTAAATAACTTATTTCAAATAATGAATAAATTCATAATTTTTCTTAAGAAATGTATGAATAATTTTTGTATTTCTAGAAAAGAAACATAAATATTCAAATTACTATAATTTTCACAAAAAGTCACATTTGTAAATCCCTTCACATATTAGAGGTTAAGTGTCTTTTTCTTTCTTTTTTTCAGATTACTTTAAAATTTATTATTATTTTAGAAATTTAATATAAACATTTTTAAGCTTTATTTAATATATTTAATTGTTATTCTTTGTTTTTTAAAAGTATTATATCTCATCATTCTGAAAATTGTAATAAATTTCTAACACTATACGAAAAAAAAAACAGATGAAAAAATTTAAATGGTAAATATTGTTTTTTAAAGTAACCACAAATACAATCAAAATTCAAAAAAATTATATTTTTTTGAAAATGTTATTTAAAAGATAGCATTTTAAATACATAAATCATTTAAAATAACATTAGGGAATGCAGTATTGCAACTAAAAAAAATAAATTTATATTGGTAATATAATATAATTCAGGTGCACTTGTTTCTAAATGTCAAACAGTACAACAAGTAATTGGATCAAATGATACTTAATTTAACAAATTATTATTATAAATCACTTGAAGGCACAAAATGCCAGTATTTGTACGTTTATAAATATTACTAGCCATAATAATTGAAAGAGTGATACAAGTATCAAATCCATTATAAAAAGGATAATGATAAAATATGAAAATACCACTTAAGCGCAATTGAATAAAGCAAGAGAAAGAAGCGGTATCTTACAAATAATCATTTCAGTATGTTTGTGTAACAGAAAAGTTACGCACACTTTTTCTCAATTTTCATTTCTATATTGGTTTGCGAGAAGATCGTGCTACAGAAATACGAGAAATAACTACAAGCATGAGTCGGATGATAATTTCAGGATATTAGCATATCTACAGTGCAGTAAATTGTTTCACGATTTCGCTCCTTACATTGGGTAGAGTCAATGGTTTAGGAGGGTTATGCTCAATGCCATGTAATATTTGAATTGTCTGCCATCACTACCGTCTAAAAGAGAGAAGCATGCTGTCAGATAATTTTCAGGATAGTAGAGTCATATCATAGACATTGAATTAAAAAGTGGACGCTTGCAGCATGGCAAGTATCACACAGACACTGTCATGGCGTCAGCAGCAGCAAGCGCTGCCTACATTGCAACTACTTTCACACTTTCCTTGACACAGCAGCATAGACTAGCGACAAAAGTGATGTACCCAATGATAAATATGGATACAAGAAGGGAACTACGGCATCCTTTCAGACGAGTCTAGTTCTGCGTTCAAAGCTATTATGGGTATATCCGCGTCTGAAAGCACTGAGGGAGACGTAGACGGAATGTTTGCATTCGTTATTGAAGAATATGTCATGCACCTGATATGAAAAAATGGATAGTCATTAGGCCCAAGAAAAAAATCTTCGTTCTCTTCGTCGGTGATTGGAAGAGTGTCTCAGCGGCTTTTCTGAAATCCTAAGTCCAGAAGTATGATCTATTTTCGAGGTCTTGGAGCGTCAACTTTCACATATGTAATGCAACACTACTGGTTGCCCGTTATGTCTTGACCCATCTCGAAGTAAGGGATGTTCAAGTGTTGCTCTGCCCACAACATTTCCAGATCTCAGGCCCATTGAGAACGTCTGATCTTGGTATATTTGATAAACTTTGACTCCACAGCTCTCCAGCCACTCCGAATGAAAAATCGAGGAATAGCTTGGAGCAATGTAGAAAGTCACGCCCATATCATTCCTCCAAGCTTTATCTGACTGGATGTTTAATCGGCCTAGAAGTATTTTAGCTGCTCCAGCTTCCCTGTATGCTTTTATTTCCGAACTCATATAACCTAATCCTATTGCATATAATACATTCATATTTTCTGTTTTATTCTGATGTATGAGTACAATAAGTTCTGTTGTGTCACTCTCCTTCCTAGTATTGCAATTTAAGTGGCCAACGGTGTATTTCAGGAAGATTTAAATCCCTAAAAAGGAACAATTACCAAATAAACGGGAAAAAAAGTATTTTATGTAACATTGCATGCATTCTTCAAGACGTAAACAACTTTAAAAATCATAATACAGAATAAGAAGTTCAACGCTACAGAAACACAACCCCACTGGATTTTCAATCTACTTCTATTTCTCATGTACGAAAAGGTAACACAAATGCGGAAACTGGTGAAAGGAAATTCGTTTTTTATTTTTTTTTATACTTGTAGATAGATTCCATAGTCTGAAATCAAATCTTGAGACAGTGGCATAAATATTGCATGTTCTGCTTATCTGAACTTTTTGTAGCTCATAGCAGGTTCAGATAAATATTTTTTCTTGCGACAATCTTTTTCTTTTTTTACTATATAGGTAAAAAGAAACATCTTCAAAAAGAAGTTTCTTTTGTTGAATCATACTTTTCTACACTGCATTTTTGAATATAATATGTTTCATATCAAATTTATTAATGTAAAAATGTTAACGCAGAGCTTAAATTTTATTCTTAAAAATTTTTAATATTTTATTTCGTATTTCTTACATATCAAACCAGTCTTTAATTTCATATCATCAGTTATTTAAGTTGCATGGGTAAATAATTTTTTGAAAGTTTTATGTAACACATTTAAGGACTTTTACCTTAAATATCTACAGCGCTTCTCAATACTTGGAAATCATTTTGAAAAATAAAGTCAAATAAATTCGAATTTTTATGCACTTACATCTTTTTTCTTTTTATTATAATAAGATAGGTTTTGTTTGCTTTTTATCTATTTTCAACGCAAAAATAAGGGAAAAAATAATTATATTAATTTTAAATCGTCTAAACGTAACTACTGACAGGTAAACATTTAATGATGTGAGAAAGTATATCTTTCTTGCTTTTTTTATGAATTACATAAGTGGAAAATTATACTCTATTTCAATCCAAACTCATTTGTTATCTGTAAAAAAGTATATTTTAATAGTATATGAAAAAATATAAAAAAGATGTGATTGAATATTGTTCAAATTAATTCGTCTCAAATGTAATTTATAATCACATAAAACCTGCATTTCATAAATTGAATAATCTAGATATGTGTGTGTTTAAAAATATATTTCCCTTTTTCCCATAAGCATTTACCTAAAAACATCATCTTTTAAATCAAAGTAATTTTTAGAAATTCATTTATATTATTTAACATGTTTAAGCGATTTTATGATTTAGATCATTTAAGATTCTGTTTAACTTTTCAGTAACGTCACACTTCGATGATGCACTAAGGTGATTTGCGAGTGGCCTCGTCGTTTCGTAACTTGATTACACAAGTAAGCTGGCATCATCTGCCCAAATTCTTCCGTACCACGCAGAGTTGAGAACTTGACATACTTAACGTGAATCCACCTCACTACACTGATGATCTTCAGTGGCACCTGGACTCGACAAAGGCAGCTTCAAGTTCACAACCAAAACACCTTATCAACTACGGCTGCAGGCCATTTAAGTTAGCCACGCATTACAATAATTTATCCCAAAATATGGCGATATGATATCTGTGACATTATTGTTATAAATTAACTTTTTTAGACATGTAAAAATATTTTTTGGTGCATTTCTGTTGAAAAAGGGTTTCACTTTCCTTGTATTTCTGTTGAATAAAAATTTTACAGACTGTATTTTCTTATGTAAATTATGATCATAATTACATTTGTTTCAGAATAATATGTTGTTTTCTGCTTTTCCTGAAGTTGCAACTCTGATACTGATTTATTTTATCTTTAATTGTGATTACGCGAATTTAACATTTTTTGTGTGACCTTTATTAAATACATTCTATTTTATAAGCAAAGGATTTTACCATTAAAAAAATTGATAATTTTTTTTCATATAATTAAATAAGGAAATTTAGGCAATTTTTTTTTAAAAAAGGGGGGAATATGTTCTTAGAATACTTGTAATTCTATGAAAATTGAAACGAAAATGTCATAACATGAAAAAGAATGAGATTAAGAGTGTAAGTAGCTAATCTACTTAATAAGAAAACGTAATTTTTTTCCTGGAAATAAAATTATCTACAATTTTAAGAAATTGCGTTTCAATTTTGTTATGAAATCTTACTTTCTTTTTTCTTATAACTTTTTTATACAACAACACATTCCAGTTACTACTTTATATTATATTAAATATTTACTTGAATATTTCAATTTAGTATTTTAGTCCAAAGTACTAAATCATTCAATATTAAAATGAATATAGCAAAATTAACGGTAACTATTTTTAAGTAATGAAATAATTATCGTGTATACATATAAAAATTACCGTTAATTTTTATTATTATCAGTTCATTGAAGTTTACTTTTAACAGTCTCTAAGTAAATGTGCTTCATTCTTGTATTTCTCAAGTAAAATCAGCTATGGTATTTAGTTATTTAAAGCCGATAATTTGTTAAATTGTCGAAGTTAATATCATTAAATGCTATTGAATATATTTTTTTTACTTGAAAAAAAAAGCATTTTATTATTGAGTTTAAACTGCTCCTCTGAAAGATATAAAGTTATACAACGATTCATGTTAATCAGTCATCATGCGTTTTGATGCTAATAATAGTTTTTCTTTTCATTAGTTCAATTATTATTTAAATACTTTCATGATACAAATGAATATTATAAATAGTTTATTTCTATTGTTTGTAGGAATTTTTCTTTTATTAATGAATACTGCTTTAGGAACTTATAGTTATTAAATATCATTTTCCTAGATAAAAGTTAAAAAAAATTAAATAAGTTAAAAATTTAACATTTTTTCCTGTATAGATAAGAAGTTCTCATATTCAATTACGTTACTGTAATATGTTTGCTTTTAGTGAGCCTCCAAATAGGATATTCGGTATTTTTTTTTCACAAGAAACTTTTCTACTTGACATGAAAAAAAGGAAAAATACATACAATTTATGCAGGAGACACATGTGTAAGTTTTTTGCATTTTTGTAACAATCTTCTCGCTGAAACTGTTATTTATTTTAACTTTAAATTTTCTCGTTTGTTAATAAAACAAACTTTCCTTGCCTGATATTAATATTTTCTTGCCATTTTACTTTACTTTTTTATGCGTTCCTTCTAATTCTTTATGTTAATTACCATCTGACATAATTTTTTGTTTGCTGAATAATGCAAATTATTGTCATCTTCACTTTAATCATGTTATGCTGATTTATATTTGTTGCGTTGTATTTATTTTATCATATTCTCCTATTCTAAATCATAATCTTTTTTCATGATATGTTTATTTATTGTTATGCAAGATGTGTATCTCATTTTAATTTCTTAATGTTTCGCTTTATGAATTTAAAAGAAAAGAAGTAAAATTTATTTTTCAAAAAAATGCAATTCTAAGCTAAAATTTACATTCTTGAATTTTGTGTTATTTTTACTGATTTTATAAAGAAATGCATAAATAAATGTTTCGAAATGAATGCATTTGAAATTAAGAACAAAATATTTATACAATTGGCGTTCAGTTGATCCACTTTTCCGTTTAAATTGATGGTCATGGACACGAGGAAGGAGTGTGATGAGTTCTAAATTTCTGCCACTGACCATCAGGCATGTACAAGGGGCCTATGTGCATTGATTCTGTCCAGGCTTAAAATTCTCCCATGGCCTGGTGGGGTAATTTGGCGAGGGATGTGCCAGCGAACATTTTTTTTTCTTTTCACTGATGTTCAAAATCACGAGGTCCGTTGCCAATACCACTCTCTCCCTCATGTTGCTTTATAGTGCGACATAAATAAGTGTTTTCTTTTTAAGTAAGTACACTTTTCTATTTATATAGTACTAATATTCTTTAAAGTTTAAAAAATACAAATGGTTCTCCATATTCTTGATGATTATGATTGAAAATCTTATAATTTTTTTTTCTAAATGTACTTAGAAAATCCGGCTTGGTCTTATTTAAAACGAAAATCATACTATAATTTAAGATTGTTTTTGTTGTTGTCAATGCCATCTGATCAATCATCAGTGCCAGAAAGGCGTAAGAAATTCATCGTTGCATGCGTCTATCGCTTACGCCTATCGTTATCCGTAGTTTTGAGCACATTGCAGGTGGAAGTACGATTTGATAAGGTTCAACCTTACATGTGAAGTAAAAAACCTGGTTGGTGGTCAATCTCTCCTCTCTTCCCCTTCCATCAACCACACGTGAAAACTAGCGGCCTCACGAATATTTAGACTGCCCCAATGCCATAAGGCAATATACATTTACAAGCGTCCGTGATTCCTCCTGATTCGAAACCAGGCTCTAAGGCACAGATGTGAGCGTCACTAATAACTATACCGTATGAGTGGCACATAATTTAAGCTTAAAAACTGTTTTAAGATATTTATTTCAGTTTCCATATTTACTTAAAAACTTACCAGAAATGAATATAAAAATATAAATAATGATAATAAACACACACACACATGCAGAGTTAAGTATATTTTTTTTCAAACTGCTTAGAAAGTTTTTGCATCACATTACTGGTGCAGTAGGTACATTATTCAAAGCTTTGGAATGCTTCTTACACATTTAATTAAAACTTCAAAGACGTTTTGAAATTTTTGTTTCTTGATCTAAAGACGTGAACAGGCAGAATGTTATCGCAAAATGTAAAAATTGACTTTTAAATTAAATGCTTGTTCTCCATCCTGGAGTTTTAATTAGCGCCTTCTCCTATCTAAGAACATTAATGTGATTTTTTTCAATAAGAAGAAATAAGATGAATATAATTACAATTGAATTAATTTCAACTGGATTGTGCACGTTTGAGATTTCTTTCTATTTTTTTTAATTCACTTTCGATCAGCTATCACATTAAAATGGAAATCACACTACAAACTTAATTAAAAAAACGACTTTCAAATTATTCTGTTTTAGTGTGCAGCAAGTTTATAATTAACTCTAGTAACACAACCACCTAAGCAAACTCGATAACAGTATTATAGTTTTTGTGGAAAACTTGTGTAATGTATCCAATTACTGTAAAATTTTTAATGGAATAATTCGATAAAATATAAATATATATATTATATGTTCGAAGTATTATTTACCAAATTTATCAATTGATAATTACTTATTTAGTTTACTTCTGTATTACTTACAACAAATTAGTTTTCAAAAACATAATTTGAAAAAAAAATTATTGATAATATTAGATATTATCAGGATGAAACATTTATTCTTTAAGAATTGATATGTGGATTATTATTATCCATTTTTTATCATAAATTTTATTTGAAAAATATGTTTTAGTCCTCTTAAGCAATTTTATTGCGACAAATAATAATTTTGAGTGAAACAGTTATCGTTTTGCAATTGGTATAGGAAATCTGCGTAAGTACACGTCCGTCCAATTCTTATGAATTATTTAATGTATTTATTCCATTTAAGAGCATTATAAAAATATGTTCCCTTTTTTATTATAAAACTTCTGTTCAGTTTTAATGAAATAGTTTCCAAATATGTCTTCGTAGAATTGTTAAAGAAATTATTTTCTTAAAATAAATAATACTGGATAAATTTAAAGCATTAATGTGATAAATATGCAAAAGGCGAAAATATGTTCAAGAAGCGGAACTATAATTTTCGGGTCGATCAGCTGAGTTCTGCAATGATGGAGTTTGAATGGTGAAAGGTTCAAACGACGTTGTTAAATATACGTTTGGATGGTGACTATGAAGAAAAGTCTTAAGAAACAGTGGAAGAAACTACTACTTTATCTTAGTTTTCATATTTATTTTTACAACTTTACGTTACCCTTCGTAGATTTCGTGGTAAGTAACATTTCGATTAGAGAAGCTAATGAGTTTCATTAAAAATGATTTTTGATAGATGTCTTATTGTATCTCATTTTGAATTTTTTTTTGTAGGAAAATGACCTTTTTTTTCAGTATGAATTTTTTTGAAACATTAAATCTCGTATTTTGCAGTCTAAGCTTCTGCAACAATTCAGATTTTGTAATTGAAGCTTGTTAGATTTTATTTTTAAATGGATGAAAAAGAAGTAATTGTCAATAAACTTCATTACCTTTCGTATTCAACATTAACCACATTTTATTTCTTATATTGCAAAACATATGTATCTTTTCAAACGATTTACATCTGTAGCCAAATAAAATCACTGTCGAAAATACACTCAAACAAACGAATTTCGAACAGCAACAGATTAATTACCGTATTTACTCGAATCTGAGCCTTATTCCAAATTTTCAACACATCTTTGTGAAAAAACAAAAACACTATAAAAGAGGTTTATTGATATCCATTGCTTACGAAGTTTAAAAAAATATAGTTGGGACTAATCAGAATTGAATAATTAATTTTTTACTAGCTCAAAAATTTTTTAAATACGAGGGCTGATCAGAAAAAAAGGTTACAAGCCGCAGCATTTGAAAACTACATATTGTGGAGAAATTTTGTTTCCCCAGAATGGAGACAAATGACGCTACTTGTCATACAGGTGGTTTGCGGGTAGGTACTGAAAGTTTCAAGACGGTACAGGATGATTGAAATGTCAAGACGCTTAGGAAATTGTCTCGTTTCGAAGTGCGAGCCGTGATTCGATTTTTATGGGCAAAAAAATGAGCAGACTTCATGTAACGAAATGGTGTCACTCTTTTCAATCAGGCAGACAGGATGTCTAATACCACAATACGGCAGGGAGTTAGTTGCCAGCAAAGTTATTCAACGACAGAAATCAACACGACGCGAATTGAAGAACTGATTCAAAATGATCTACCGGTAAATCTGACCGAAATCTCGTCAGAGCTGGGTTTTAGCTATGGTAGCGGGCAGCATATATTTTCTGAAGTGCTGCGATATTCCAAGACAGTGCTGTGAAAACATCCGTCAAGACCTGGCTGAATGGACAGGGACTTGATTTCTACAAATACGGGATAAACAAGTTATTCTGCGTTCTGATAAATGCCTAAATAGTTTTGGCGATTATGGCGAAATCTGATAGGCGTGTATGCTTTTTAATTCCCTTTTGTGTTCTCTGTCTATTGTTAATAAATATTTCTTTATTCGACTTTTAACCTTTTTTTTTACCCCTCATATATACATGGCCCTTTTATAGCTCTAACCGTTAGTATCGTATTCAATATCTAGTACCCAACGATTTTTTCTGCCTCCGCTTCTAAGTGGCAAGAGACTTTCAATGACATTAACATTGTAAAAATAATATCCGTTTTTTTTTGAATAAATACGGTATACTTAAAAAAAACTATGAATTTGACTTAAGTATAAGCAAAACAAATTTTTATTTTTATTTCATGAAATAGAAAGCTCTAAGACCAATTGTGTTCTTAATAATAATGAAATAGTAATAGATTGTAACAAAGAAATTAATTTATATTTTTTTATCTCAACTATGCTAATGAACTATTGAAAATTTAAAACAAAAAATAAATAAAAAAATACCATACAATAAAAAGAATAAACAAATTGAGTAATTAAAATGTGTGTCTTCTTTATACATTGGAAGTCATCAAAAACCTCCTACAGACCCAAGTGAAGGTTTCAGTGGAACATCAAAATAATCTTACAAGCAAAGCATTTAATTAAATGAGAAAAGACACGCTGAGAAAGTCATTGTTCTGTGATTTAAAAACTTTAAATAGAAGCAGGGAACTGCTAGGAATGGAAATTATCTCATAAACGGGGAAATGGAGTCACGTTATCATTCCGGCAGTTTTAATTAGCAAATGAATTTATTTAAAGGTATTAAAAATAATCTGATAAAAGTCCCGTTAATAATACCAGATTGATGAATTAAAATTAAATTAATTTCAGCAGAATTCGATTTATTTAATGTGATTTTTAAATATTTTCTTTCTTACAATAATATCTACCATTCTGAAATTTAAATCAGAACATAAATTTAGAAAAAAGGACGACCGTCAAATGACTTTGATATGATGAATTTAATTTTGTTACGATGTAAATCTTTTCCTCCATTATATATTTGCCTCCAAGACATTTAATCGGATTACAAAAATCTTAATTATATTTTCTCTTTTTGCTGCTATATTTTTTTCAATTATGTGTTGAAAATCTTAAGAAGTATTTAATCAGAAAAAGTATTAGGATGAGCTTAAAGTAAAATACTACGACTCATATTATTGGATTATATAAAATGAATGACTTAGTAAGCGATTACATCATTTGAAATGTATTTAATTTTATAAAATTAAACAAAGATTATATCAATTAGAAATACTCTTATTAGATAATAAATAATTTCTCAATTATTATTTTTTTAAAAAAATCTTTTAGAATGATATTAAATGTATTTTAAATTACGAATAATGTTTATTTTTTTATGTGTTCCTTTTCGATTACTTTGCATATTTTAAATTAAGAGAGTTGCCAAAGAAATTGCCCAGCAAAAACAACAAAATCGAAAGTAAATAACCAAACTAAAAATTAAATAACTGCAAAAAAATTTCAAAAAATAAAAAAAGGGCATGACGATTAAAAAATTCTATTAAAATATATAGTGATTGTTTCTTTAGAGAAAAATTATGTTCCATCTGAAACTCTTAGTTTTACTTCACAAAATATTATTTTTAAGATATATCTTAAAATTCCACTAAATATTCTCTTGATACAAGCTTTTTTATAATACATTCAATACATATTTAATTTTAAAAAACTATTTTAACTAAAACTTATTTTCAAAAGGAAATTTATACGTGATGGAATTCTTTACAATAGAAGCAAATGCATAATTATCGATCATTTTTGAAAAAAAAACATAATAACACTACTTTTGTGTGTGTGTGAAAATAATAGTTAAGGAAACTAAGTTATATTTTAATGTTTGAAAAAAATCTGCTCTGTAATCTCTATATATAACCGTTTGAAATTTGTTTACGTTAAATAAAAAATATCCTAAATATATAATATTTAAATATACTACAATATAAAATATCTTATTGAGTATAATATGAGTAAATTAACGATAACTAAAATAAAGTTCAAAGCCATAAGAACCAATTGGAATAGAAAGTTGATTCCCGTAAAATATTTAGTTAAACATTTAAAAGAATTACAAACACAAAGATTAAAATATTCTAAAACTTTTTATTGCTTACATATTTTTTTAATGAAAAAAAACCCTTATTAAATTCTTTTCTTTTTATCAAGTAATATGCTGTTCCATTAGTGAAAAAAATAACATATATTTTTATTCATAATCCTCTTGTAAGATATATATATAAATATCATATATAAATTCATAAATAAAACATTATAGTACGTTTACATAGTTAATTTATTAAAAAGTATTGTTATGTATAATTTTAACTAAATTTGAATCATACAATTTCTATTTAGAATGTCAAATGATTATTTTATAGATGTTATTGTTAATTATTAAATGTTACTCAAATTATTTAAATTGTGGTTTTATGTCTGTATTTAAAATTATAGATTAAAAAAAACATACATTTCAGAAAATCTTTTACATTTAAGTACATACAGTGGACCTCAAAAGTGTTCGTACACTTGCAATTTCCTACAAAATTTAATGTTTTCAACTAATAAAAATTAATATATTGGAATTGTATTTTTTATGATATCTGAAACTTGTTCTTAATAGAATGGCATGACTATTGTTTTTAAATGATATAACTATTATTTAAAAAAAATAATAATCAAAAAGCTATTAAAAAATTACGCCACAAAAGTTTTCGTACACCTAACAAAAATCTCAACTTAGCTTTAAATATTATATTTCTTTCTTACTTTAACTTACTGGGATATCTTTTAGGGTCCACAATAACTTTTAAATGTTTTGGTATAGATTTAATCAATTTTTTGTAATTTCTTCAACGGTTTTCTTCCATGCTTCTGTTATTGTTGTTTTTACTTCCCATTATGTGTTTGAATGTCATGTTTTCTTTTTTTTTAATCCAATTTTCACCAAATATGTTCTACTGGGCTAAATAAACTGATTAAGGGTTTTTTTTTCAGAATTTTGGACAGTTATAGAGACACCAGCGGCGTAGGTAATCTCCACTTAAATAATGTGCAAAACAGCGTATAAAAAGCATGTCATGTTTACAATTAGTAGAAACCAAATACCAAAACATTGCCTTCATATTGTTTGTTGTACTTCCGAAGTCAAACATAACATCAAATAATAATGGATAGTTATTTAGAACTGTTAAGGAACTTATTACAATTCTTTTACTAACATATAAATCTATGATTTTTTTGTTGTTGTTTCTTATCCCACTTGACCGACAGAAACATCTAGATCAAGTCCATGAACCCGTGCGTTTTTAAGCAATCAAGAACTGTAGTTGGACTTGAGAACAACTGGCTCTTATGGCATCCAATGCAAGCAATGATGTGGGCAGGAGCGGCTTGGTTCACATTGCATTTCGGACAAGGAGGGTAATCTTTAACACCATCCACATGCCGTTGAGCTCGAGTATGTCCACTTCGTAGTCTAGCAAGAGTAGTTTCATATGGTCTACTGCTTGTCCCAAGTAAAGCAGCACCAGGGCGATTTCCTTCATATCATTCATGCACGGAGACCTGCCTCCAAGAGGAACTGATATCTTGTTTGACACGAGTAGCAATTTCTGAAAAAGTAATGCAGCCACCATGTGTAGAATCTTTATGACTGCCCTCGTGGGCCAAACCATCTGCAATCTCATTACCATAGAAATTCACGTGCGATGGTACCCACTGAAAAAAGATCTTAACATTAGCATTCAAGCTATTTAATAACTGTAAAATACTCGTTGTCGTTCTGTCACCGTGCTTCCACCATTTAGATAGATGCTGAATAGAGCTTCGGCAATCACTCAATATCCAAATATCTGTGTTGACACTCTCAGTATAGCAAAACTTCAAAGCCTCCTCAATAGCTAAGAGTTCTGCCCGAAATACTGAGCAGAAGTCAGGATTTCTCTTGCATATCCTAATACCATTCCTCTTTTTGATGAAAATTCCACTTCCCGAAACAGCGCCTACTCCAATGCTGCCATCAGTATAGATCTGCAATGCATCACACGGGACTTTATGAAAAGTCTCCAAAGCAAGCTGCCTAAGATACTGTAGATGATGAGTGCCCTTGTTAGTGTGTGAGGATAATTCGGTGTTAAAAAAGACCCGTTCATAGAACGACGCAGCATCATCCGTAGAACGGGCCAGAGAGACATACTCTACTTCATTATATAACCATCCCTCGCTTTCAGCATAGCTAAGTGGACTTTCTCTCTTAAGGCGACAATTGTTGTGCCAACTGCGCACAAAACAAGAGGTTCTATGCTGGTCTCCATAACTGATGAGCTTGGCAAAGTATTTAGTCAACAGGAATCTGCTTCGTAATTTGAGAGGCTGCAAGTCAGCTTCATACAAAACAATATCCCTCGGGCAGCTATTGAAGATACCAGTTATGATTCTGGCAGCAGAGAGTTGTACCCTTTCTAGTTTATCAAGATTGCTAACAGAGGCAACCTGATAGACCTGTACACCATATTCAACGATAGGTCGAATGAGAGCAATATATGTATTTCGAAGGGTCCGAGCATCCGCTCCCCAGTCTCTGCCAGAAATATATTTTAAAATTTTCAATCTATGTTTACCTCTACAAACCAAATAGTTTATATGAGCATGACCAAGAATTTCCTGATCTAGGATGAATCCCAGATATTTTGGATGCTTTGCACAATTCAGTTTCACTATGGTTTTCACTACCCAGTAAATAAATATTAGGCTCATAGTTGTAAAGATGCCTGACGGTGGTAAAAATACTTGATACAGACTTTGATTAAAAAGAATTTTGTGCTCTGCAAGCATACTTTTCCAGCCGAAGGAGAAAAGAGTTAATTTTGTTCTGACCACTAATTAAAATTATACCGCGGCTCCAGATTATTATGTCATCAGCATATAATCCCATACAGTGATCAGAATTGGCATCAGTCTCTATTCCGGTTAAAAATAATGAAAATATAAAATAGGACTCAGTACAGATCCTTAGGGTATACCCTGGCTCAATCTAAATTTTCCCGATACGATGTTTTTAAACTTAACACTAATACATCTGGCCCTTAGGAAGTTAGCAAGCCAAGACAGAATTCTCCCCCTGATTTTGAATATGCTGTAAAGTTTGCAAACGAGTTTGTATTTCCAGACCCTGTCGAAGGCTTTCGATAGATCAAGAAAGGCAGCAACTGCGTGATTGGTGGGTCTGAGATTATGGGCATCCCTAACCTTCTGGCTAAAATATAGGATCTGATCCATAGTGCAGTGACCTTTCCTAAAACCAAACTGTTCGGGAGTTATTAAGTTGTTTTGGTCAAGCAAAGTAGAAAGTCTACGCAGGACAATCCTCTCCATGAGTTTGCACGAGATGCTGGTAAGTGCGATTGGTCTATATCTGTTGAGGTCATTAGCCGGTTTGTCATGTTTTCTAATGGGGATGATGAGGGCTTCTTTCCAATCCCTAGGGAGATTTCCAGCTCTCCAAAAAGCATTAAAAATTTCAAGGAGAAAACGTCTGCCCAGTTGACTCAAGTGGACTAATATTTGACCATGCATTCCATCCATGCCAGGTGATTTGTTAAAATCCAATTCCTGGAAAGCAATTTCCAGATCCATCATTGCAAAATCCTTGGTAAAAATGGAATTGTATCCATTGGGATTACAGTGGCTTCTATGAATAAAATCTCTCGCTGATTTTGCTATCCCTTTATCTTCAGAGTTAAAAGAAAATCTTTTCTCTTTCTGATAATGTCTTCCCAACAAATTCGCAGCCTCATTGTTACTGCATAATGATCCACCAGGATGGCTAAACGTATTGGTCTTTTCAACCTGAGGCTGCATTCTATCTATGTTCTTTACCAAGTTCCAGAGTTTTGTGTTAGGAGTACGTGAGTCAAGTCCTTCACACAGGCTATTCCAACGATCTCTTCTGATTACCGAATACAGCTGTTTAATCTTTGCATTGATCAGATTTAAGGCAGACTTAGCGTCGGGAGACGGAGAAAACCTAAAATCTCTCTGCAAGGCATTTCTCTGATGTAAAAGAGGGAAAATGGCGTCACTATTATGAATGAAGTTCGGCTTGTACTTTTTCCTATTGCCTCTTGGAATGGCCACACAAGCAGCTCTTAATACTGAATCGTTGAAAAACTTCCATTTGCTGTCAAGATCACAGAAGGACACTGCCCCAGAGAGGGAATTATCCAAGGAGGATTTGTACAACCCCCAGTTAGCTTTTTTAAAATTCCAGAAGAGAGCATTTTTGCTATTGGGGGTTTTGTGAGTGTGACTAAACTCAATGAGGACAGGTGAGTGATCACTTCCAACCGAATCCAGCACAGTCCAGCTACAACTTGGGAAGATATCTGGGCTTATACAAATGCAACATCTAAAGCATCCCAACTATCATAGCTATGAGAGCAGTAAGTTGGTGTCCCGTTATTCAGAATACAAAAAGCATGATCATCCATCTGGTTCGATATCTCATTGCCTCGATCATTAGCAACTGAGCTTCCCCAAAGAGGATGCTAAACATTAAAATCATCCAAGATAAATGAGGAATAGGTGAACATTGGGATCAAAGTGTCCGATGAAACTCTACGATTGCCAGGGAGTAATTATATATATTAAGACATTTGTTATTCCATTTAACTTTAATGGCTTGTACTTCAAGCTCAGTGTCACTAAAAGGAGGAAGTTCAACACATTCGAAATTGGAGTTTCTAATAAGAAAAATTAAACCACCTCCTCCTTTATTAAGTCTATATTTACGAAGAATACAATACTCTCGAAGCTTAAGGTTGTAAGTGGGTTTCAGTTTTGTCCTTTGTATTACGATTAAATGTGCCTGATGCCGATTTGCCAAGTCTAGCAATTGATCAAGTTTTACTCTTGTAGCTGACGTACATAGTCAATTGATATTACACTGCAATATTCTCAATTGGCTCCTGCTAGAAGAAAAGGAAGTAGACTGTAGCTTACTTTTCGGACAGAGGCCTCTTCTAACACTCCGAATGCGTCCCTTTTTATCCTGCGCGACGGACGATGCAATATGTTCAAAGTTCTTTAACAAACGAGTCATGATGAAGGGTGCAAGATGCAGCTTCATGAGGTCCAGGACCGTGAGGCACCAGAGGTTGAAGTTTGACTTTGCCTCATGCCTGCATGCATTTAGCTGAGCATATTGGAATGGCCTTCAAGCCTTGGGTGGCCCTACCAGGAGAATACACTTCCGACGTACTTCACCCATTCCCCCCAGGAACACTCTCGCGCCACGATGAGGAAGCAATGCAGGACTTTGGGAGATATGATTTTCTTAAGTGTCCTTATTAATTTGACAACCCACTGTATTTTCTACATATTTTCTTAAACGTGTTTCATTGAATTTTTGCCAGAAAATAGTTTATTTTAAAAACTTATGTTTACTTTCTTGAGAGATGATTAAATTATTCATGAATAATTTTTTTTCCTTCAAAACAATGAAATATTTTATGTGTCTTTATTACATTTAAGCATTTTGCTCAAGTGATGATTTTTCTAGCAATTCCTATTTAAAGTTCTAACTATGATCTAATTAGTGATAAAAGACCATTAAATCATACACATATATGTTTTTATTTTTCTGGTTATTTTGAAAAGGAACAATGAAAAATTGGAAACTTTGGAACAATAGATTTTTTTGTTGGGAAGTTATTTTGATTATTTTTTATCAGTTTGAATTATATTTGAGTGGAAAAGGGATATTTCATTTCATTCTATTTAAGTACATTTCTCTCAGTATTCTTCAAGTACCAATTACTAACAGAAATACTCAAATCTGAGGGTTGATATTAATTTTATAATTATGTTATAGAGTGTCTTATTATTACACTCAAATTGACACATAATTGCAAAATATTTTTTTTTTATCCTAGAAGCATAGTTTTAAGGGGTTTTTTTTCATTTATACTTTTAAGTTGCATTTTTAATGGTATTTTTCGTGCTAATGGATGTGTCTGAAAATTTTATTTAATTTTCATTCTCTAAGTATTATTTCAGTAAAATTAGATTTTCAGGTAAAGTGAATACAATTTCTTAAAAAAAATACGGAATAAAAAACATTTTTCATTTAATAAAAATAACATTATTTAAAATAAACTATGTATTTTTTGCATGAAGAAGTATTTTTTCTGAAATTTATTTGTAATATTGTTGAATAGTTCTAGTGTAATATATAAACGAAACTTTTATAACTAAAAAAAAAATAAGTTTGAAAAATTATTATAACATTTTCGTGATAAAATTCTTTAAATTATAAAAACTTATTTTGTTATAGATTTTATTTCTATAAATATTTGAATAGTTCAAGTAAATCCCATAAAGAGGTTGAGAATTTGAATTATATTATAATTTTTAATATATTTAAAACATATCTGTTCATAAAAAGTTTCCGACACTTTTTACATATTTTTTCCAATTTTTTACATGCATGTAAGTACTGTACAATTCTCATGTATTCTAGTTTTGTCTGTGAAGTTCTGATTAGATGCATGTAAAATTATAACATGTATTTAAGGAACACAAAAAATGTGACTTTATTTTAGATTTTCTTACATAGTTATTGCTCTTGTTATTATATATTCAGTTTTGCAGACAGGAAAGTTTGAAAGATTTAAAGAATGTAACTAAGATTCCAATCATTCACTGGAGTGCAAAATGTCACCAAGCATGTTTTATAAACAGTTTTAATCATTTTAAAAGCAATTAAGAAACCAGACATTTTCGTTTGTCTGACTAATTTTAAATCTAGTTTCTTGGAGTTTAATTAAAAATGGTAACAGTAAAACTCTTGTTAACAGAATGTGTCAACTTAAATAACTTATGTTGCAAATTATGAATTAAGTAAAAAGAAAAGTCCCTTGAAAATGAAAACATAGAATAAAATGTATACACTTAAGAAATTTGTTTTCCAGTTCTCTCGAAATATTTTAAAAATACTTTTCATACAAGAGTTACAGATAAGTTGAAGAAAGCAGATAAATCTTTATTCTAACTTTTAATTAAATACTGAAATATTCTTCGAGAAAATCATTGCTTCGTGATTGGAAGATATAAATTTAAAGAACGAAAATGACGAAATTGAATGTATATTTTAAATTAATCTGATGCCGTTATTTTTTGATTTTTAATTAACGGTTGTACCTTAATCTCAGTTTTAAAACAATTTTTAAATCCCAAGATGAAAAGGGAATACAACGATTACTGCTAAATGTATTTGAGTTTGAATCGTTTCGGAAATGCTTTTATATATTTTTGCTCTTTCAAGTTCAACCGGCTATTATTAAGCGCAAATGCCTTTGCCGATTTTAGAAAAAAAAAGAGGAACTCCAAATAAATACGAAATGCTGAAAGTTGGTTTCGTGGAAAATAAATGTATCGGTTTTGTTGAATTGTGTAGAAGTTCCAGGGTTTTAAAGTCTGTTCAGATCCCTACTCTGTTGATCGCATCTGCACTGTGTCATTTAATCGGATTAAATATTTAAATTTATACTTATTTTGTTAGCTTTCCTGCATTACAAATCATCCATACAAAATGAAAACTTTCATAGAAATATAAACAGTTTTTGATAACAGTATTTATTGAAATATGGTAACATAGTGCAACTTATTGATAAGTTAATTTTTTTGTAATTAATAGCATTTTAAAATCCATATTTAGAAAATATAGCATTTAAGAAATTGTTGTACTTGTACAATTCTTTAAATTGTATTTCATTAGAACTGTATAACATTCAACAATCGAATACCATTTTCATATTTTTTTATTTTTTTAAATTCATAATTTTATTGAAATATTGTTTTATACATTCTAATGTGGTTATTTAAAATATTATTTAACGCAACCTCGTTAAAAAATTATTCTTGTAATTCTTGATAAATGCACCAGCAGTTTTACATTCTAACGTGGATGATATTTTATTTTTACTGAAAATTCTTGCCTTCTCAAAGGGTATATTTTGGTTGTTATGAAAGTAAGTGCACAGAACGGAAAACATGTATAAAGACGAGCTCTCATCTATTATGTAAAACATATTTCGATGTTTTACTAATAAGACAACAAACATAAATACCATTTTTTGTAAAATGTGAACTTATACCAGATGTAATAATTTTTTTTTTATCGGAAAGATGATATTATCCGTATCTTCTGACGTCACATAAATGAATAGGAATGCATGCAGATTTTTTATCATAAATACTTGTACGAGTATTGAATAGTAAATTTAAACATAGAAGTAACATAAAAAAGTAAATATTTATTAGAAATATAATATTTAAAAGTAGGACTGAAGAAACCCTGAAAATCTTTGAAATGCTGATCATGTGTTATTTTGACACTGGCCAACATTAAACTATTCAAACCAAATATAAAATCAACAAAACAAGAACAATGTTGCAAGTTAATTCGGAAATACAAACTTAAAAATAATTATTATTTAAAATACTTACAATCAATATACTCATAGCTGAAATATTTTAAACATTTGAATCATGCCATGTTTTCTTTTACAAGGACATATTTTATGTGTCATATTTCCGTGACAGTTTTTATACCGTGTACCATACGCTTAACTGAAATTTAAATTTGCAGTTTCTCTGTCTCTACTTGATTTTCCAAAATATTCTGCTTGCAATTTTTTAACTAATGCTTGGATAAAAGGACTGCCTTTTTTTCCGTTACACATTTCGAAATAATCCAAGCGCTCATGGCAGAAGTCTAAAAATGTAGAACCTCGGTTTTCTTCTTAAGCCATTTCAGATTGAACGTTGCACTGTAGCTTCGTTAACGATATCCATGCCAACTTTGTTGTATTATAAAACTGATGGTATATGGACTTTTCTTTGCATTTGAAAAGTTTCAATTTATAGAGATAAAAACTCTTTATTTTACATTGCTGAACTGTAAATGTTGAATCCGGTCCTTCATTTCTAAATAATTTGATTAAAAATAATGTTTCTTACCCAAGTTTTGTATAGTTTGGAACTTATCATATTGAACTATTCACCTAGTTAACTAATCTCGTGCTATTTCTCTTAGTTTCTTAACCAGCTCAAGAGAAATTAAGTTTATCAAATGTGACATTTGTTCACCTATTTTAAAACGGCTCATTTAGTTTTAACATTTTAACTGCAAATGGCATATATTTCCGTCTCACTCAAAACAGTGCTTTAAAGCACCTCGGACAAATATATATATACTATATGTATACGTCTTTCTGAAATATAATTAATTTAGCTGTGGTACCACCATTACAACTGATCCGAAGGCTCTGGAATGCAATAAAATGACCAGATAGTGTTTGTAAAGGATTTTCTTATTTCAGGGGATATTTTCTTATTTGTGCATTTTTATTTCTTCCCAATACACCACATACGCGTGCCTATATCAAAACCGGTGACACTGGTGAGAAACTCGCGTAACTTTAGTTAACATTTCTAGGTTAAAATTAGATACTCAGAAAGTCTCTGATTTTGATCTCGTTTTTTATTTTTTTCTACGTAAGGAATTGCATTTAATATATATATATACTATCTGAATCTGAAGCTATTCAATGTTTCGTCACTTTTTTTCTGGTTTCAATGCTCCTAACGGAGCAAATAGACAGTTTGAGAAGCATCTAACTGTTGATCGATCATTTTTCTTTGTTGTGGCTTGTAACAGCTTTTGTAGGTTTCAATAAAGCAATTCCTTACTACCGAAATAATTGGAAATTTAAATTTGGTCTTGTTCAAACACACGACGCGTTGATCGGATATTAAATCTCAAAACCCATGATATTTCACAATTTTTTTTTCTCTGGGAATAACATTCTTGTAAAAATTCACATCCTATATAATTAAGTTGTAATGAATGTAGTTTCGGTTCATAACTTATGAGATTCCACTTGCAAGTAGAATCGAAATGTAAGAGAAAAATCACTTTTTTCGAATAAAACTAAGCATCCTTTCCTAGACTCGATTAGCTTCTACATTTCGGCATTTTAGTATTACCTATGTGTACCCTGTCGTCTTAAAGAATTTAAGACGACATGGTGAGTGATCAAAAAATTACCGTTACGCTATTTTGGCATTATGATACATTTCCTCATTATTAATATGTCTGCACAATTTCATATTTTTTATAAAGTTATTTAAATTGTTTTATGCAATTCAGGATACTAATGAAAACTACTGCAACACAGTTGAGATTAAGTTTTAAAAAAGGACGTAATAAAAATAAATTATTTCCCTACAGAGTACGAGTAAATGTTCAAAATAATGTGAAACGTATTTATTTGTTTTGATTATTTGGGTGTTATTTCCTGCATTTTCTGTGAAAATCTTATCTGAAAAATTGAATTATATTTTGGGGTTCATTTACCTGAATTTATGCGATTAGAAACTTTTTTCCATTTGTTTTTTAAAGCATTTTTTATTAAAGAATTTAATTTTTTTGACGCTAAAAAGCTTCTATTGTATCATGCCTTTTCGTGAGGGAAACCCATTAGTGTGAGATTGAAATTTTTTTAACAAGTGGTTTCCAGATAATAAGACAAGATCAAAGATTTCTCAGATTACTAACTTGAACTGTTCAAAACTTGAAACGTGCGACAATTCTTTACTGTTTATTGGACGTAAAATATACGGGTAAATCAAAATATCTAACATGCATTTTTGTTAGTATAAATGCATCAGCAAAGCATTTTAAGAATCATATCGGTAATACTTGCGAATACTCTTGTTTGCCTGCAATTTTTGAAAGATGATGCAAATTTACTTAAGATATAAAAGTTGTTTTATTGTTTTGCAATGGTAATGTTAATGAAGTCAATACTTCTAAGCAGAATCTCAAGAAATAAAATGGCCTAACATTAATATTTGAGCTACACAAGCATTTTTGAGTTTTGCGCTTGGATATCTGGAACTTGGAAAGTTGTGCATTCATGAATATGCATTTGAGTTCCAGCAGATCTTTGAGCACAAATAAAATGTTACATTCTTCAATCATGAAAGCAACAGAGAAACATTTTCATCATATCAGAAGTGAAATCAAGAAAGTTTATGAGGCAGGAAACAAAGGTGAAAAGAATGGTCTTTGATTCCTAATAAATTGCTAAACATCAAGATTTTAAAAATGAAATACATCTGTTCAGTTAATTATTATTATTATTTTGATTTTCATCTTGCTGGGTGTAAGCATTCTACATATGGGAGTTGATCATCTTTAGAACTCTTATATTATGCTAATACAGTATGTTTTGATATTTTGTAATTTTTAGACCTGTCTAATAAATATTTTCATACATTTCATTAAAGTATTTATTCGGGCCTAAGTCGCCATCGATTCTAAGCCATACCCCAAATTCTCTACAAATTATTTTTAAAAAATAAAGACAAAATGTGTAAAATGGTTTATTGATATTCTACATTTATAAGAAATTAAAAAAAAAGAATATTGAGATTTAAGCATAAGTGAATAATTAATTAATTTTAATAGAGCTAAAAACTTCTAAATAGGTACATGAACCCGTGTTTGCTCTAACCACCAGCGACGTATGATGTTCAATTTCTCCATCCAAAGAATATTATTTTGCCTGCGATTCTAAGCCACAGCTGATTTTCAATATTTTAATAGCATTAATATTGGGGAAAAGGCCATTTACATTCAAATAAATGCGGTAAATTTGAATAAAAACCGATTTGATAATCACGATTTTTCCTTGATATTTGGTAATGTGTAATGCAGTAATCAATTTAGAAACCAACATATAGGTGTAATTCGAACTTTAGATTTAGGTTATAATTCTAAAAAGAGATAATATTTAAAAAAAACACTAAGTGAAAAATTTTATCAAATTTAAAGCAGGAATCTCATTTGTATGGAATGTAAATATCGATGGGGTAAAAAAAGAAACATTTAGAGTGATGAAGAAACTACTAACAAGATAACTTTTACGCTACTAAACTATTTTCTGTGCATTTTGCAATGAACATTAATTCCAAGAACAAGAGAGAATGCAAGTAAATAAGTCTTTTTTCAATTCTTAATCTTGCAAATCCAGCAATAAACTCTTCCAAAAGTATGCTGACCACATAAAATATTATATTACAAAGATAATTAATTGAAGTAAATGTTCATTAAAGAAGTATGTTAAAAGTACATTATCTAAGTAATTAACTAAAGAATCGATTATAATTATAGATAAATTTTATGAGTTTGAATGGTAAATATTTTTAGGCAAGGAACCAGGATTAAAACCAGTGAAGAAAAAAAAAGAAAGGTATGTGAGTCCTTAATTAACTCAAAGAACACAATATTATTTTTGATAGTCCAAATATCTACTTAAACGGTAATATTGCTGTCTTGTTAATTACAGTTTTAAAAAGAATGACCATCTTACGAGCACAGAACTTCATTATGGATAAAAACTAAGACAAATGATCATAAATTATATAAGATTACATAGCCCATCTAGTAAATTTATAGCAGTCTTACAGGCACTAGCAAAAGAGAAACAAACCGTGGCTATATTATTATGTTTTGAGGTATATTAAATGTGTAATTCTACATACAATGATTTTATAAGTCTTAAATTAAGCGGACTTAGTACCCCAAAAATGACCAAACTATCGATTTTTGTTTTTATTTAATCTTATTTTTTGATTTATTATCTGTCGATCGATATATCACTTGTGCATGTCGGAAATTTAGAAGTTGTATAAAATTTCATTTGAAAAATGTAAATTAACAAATTTGGTAATTCGACCACGGTTTCTTTTTGGGAAAAAAATTAGAAAAAGCGTTTTGATAGAATAAAATCTATTTTAAAAAGGGAAATAATAACTATAAAAAAGATGAGGTAATATATAAAGAATATTACAAAAACATCACAATAATGTGATTTTTTTTGTGAAATGTGTGCTTGTAAAATTTTTGAATTAAAGCATTTTATATTAATAATTGTATAATTTCAGTTTTTTCCCTTTTTTTCATACAAATATAATACTTAAATATTATGCGAAAGAAGCTAAAATTTCTGTCATGACAAAAAATAATTTTTTTAGCATTTTTGTTGAATTTCTTTGTGCAATTAATGCTCTCTAAAAATGGATCTTTCATAAAAAGGTATATGTTAAAAAAATACAAAAATGCAATTATTTTAAAGACAAAATATATAACTAATGCCTTAAATGGGTATATTTTAAGTTTATTTAAGATTATTATAACTATTTTTTCAGAATTATAAATATTAAAGTGGTTTTTTTTTTAAGTTTGTGTTTTTTCGATACATTAGTGCATTCAAAATGCTACTTCTTCCACAATTCTATACCAATCTCTTCCATTTTTACCTGTGTGTTATATATAAAGAATCTAACAAAATTAGGGATCTAATTTTCTGTAAATTGAATACTTTTTTTTAAAAAAATTCAAATGTAGGAGACATTGGCTTTTTTGTTTAATTTTAGCATGCATATCAACATTTTCTTTTCTTTTCTCCAAAACTGATAAAATTATTTTAAAATAGATCCCTAAAATTGTTAAGAACATCTTTAAAATTATAACAAAATAATTTCAGTTAACAAAATATTAATAATTACAAAAGGAGTAGGATTTTAAAATTTTCAAAATTTTCTTTAAGAAATTAAAATTTTTAAAACTGCGTGAGTAAGCTGTGAAAAATTTCATCTCGTATCATTTTTTTTAAATAGAAACATTATATGAAATGCTAAAACATAATTTTTAAATACGTAAATAAAAAAAATTGTTCAAATTCTACCAAGTCCCATTAACCAAATACAATGTAAAAGGGAAAATTACGAAACAATTTTTTTACAGCTAGGAAAGTTATTAATTACCCCGTATGGAAAATAACTGAAAAATAAATTATAGATATTTATTCAAATAGTGTTAACTGAATTATGCTGGTATCCAAATAATTAATTTTTCTGGAAAAAAATAGACAGTTTTTTAATGATATTTAACCTATCCAAGATATTATGTTACTTAAAAAGTTGAGAAACTGATATTCAGAGTAATTTGAATTTTATTGGAAAGTTAAAAACTATAATCCATTTAAAAACTCAAATATATTATATTTTCCTGCAGAGACATTTGAAGAGTAACATATATGTGAAATTTAGAATTCGTTGAAAAATTAAATTTGGAGATATTAGATATTAAAAATGAAAAAGGCGCGGGGAAGAAAAAAAAATTACAAGTATGCTGACGGTTGGAAATTCTTCCAGCCTTAGGCACTCAATCCCAAAATGTTCTTAAAAATTGAAAAAAATAAGAAAGTCAATTTCAATACCAGACCATAGGTAAACATATATTTTTTTAAATCGTAAATGGCGCTTTGAAGGTCTACAAACAACTTCCAACTATATACGACGCAACTTCCCAGCCGTATTTACTCAATTAAGAAATTGTCGCTCCAATTTTTTCGGAGGGATTATGGGATAGAGCAATAAAAATGAAAGGATGTAAAAAAAACTGAAAGATCTACATATATTTTATGGTAAACATTCTTACTTGATCATTCACCAGTTAAATAGGACATGACTGTAAACCGCGTTTGCATGTATACCTTGTATATACCATGTAGCTACCTTCGTGTGGCTGGGCATGCAAACGTCTTGATTTACTGTAAATTTGTCAACTCTTAAAAAAGCATCTTTCAGAGAATTATCTGGATGTCAATTTTATACATAAATAGTTATACAGTCATGAGATATATTTATTATAAAACGTCTTTAATTAAATGTATTCCGTAAGGAAAATAATTGTTTTATATAATCAATGTAAAAAAGTAATAATTCAATAATTAGAACTAATCGAATAAAAATGATATTTCCTAGAGAACAAAAAAAAATGATAACATCAAATATTTTTTTATAATTATGCATAAATAATAAAAATTCCTGTTCCATGAAATAAGAATATCTCTACCAGATATATATGTAGTGGATAACTACATAAGCAAGTAACAGCCTCCCGACAGGGGTGATCACTTTTGTCTAGTGATCATGTTACTTGGCTACAAATCCATAAGTCGCGGGTTCTATCCACCACATTGGTGACCTTGGCTCACCGAAAGAAAAACGCAAAAACTTCTGATCTGTTGTTGCGCCATGTATCCGCCTCAAGAGCAATCAAATGTCACCAGACACACTTGACGCAGCAAACAAAAAACCGCACCAGACACACTTGACGCAACAAACAAAGTCGTCAGACTCACTTGACGCAACATCAACTACTCACACACTCGCCATAACAAATATATCGTTCGTTCTCTAATCCACAGACTTACTGGTGGTGGAGTGATGGAGCGGATAAGTACATAAGCAAGTAACAGCCTCCGGACAGGGGTGAACACTTTTTTCTAGTGTGCATGTTATACTTGGCTACAAATCCATAAGTCACGGTTTCTATTCTCATTCTTATCAAGAAAAAAAAAAAAAAATAAACTGTTAACGTTTCTCTGAGGGCTGAAAATATAAACAATATTCAAATATATACAACTCTTTGAAATTAAAATTAAATATTTCGAATATTTTACTCATTATTTATGAAGGAATGGGGCCTTCAGAAAAGTGTAAACTGTTTAAAATGTAATCATTTTTTAAAACTATTGGAATATGAAAAAAAAGAAAGAAATATTTCTATAGAAATATTCATTAAGTTTTAAGTTGCGCATGCTATTTTCTAAATTATTGGCTTTAATTACAAGAAATAAATTGATTTATAAAGTTAAATGTATCCTTATTGCACCGTAGTATTTTTAAATAAATAGAATAATAAATTATATTTTTTTAAAAAAATAAAATATTTACATTTTCAAAATATTTTTTAAAAATTTCAATATTTTTCAAATATTTTGAAATACAAAAGATATACTATACTTAAATTATTAGTGTTTAATGAGTATGATTCATTTTATAATTCTATAATGTTTTATACATCAAAGGCTACTATTTTAGAAAATAGCGTGCGCAACGCAAAAATTACTTAATATTTATTACAAAATGATTTCTTATTTGCATATGCTTGTAATTTTTAAAATTATGATTATATTTTAAACATTTTGTACTTTTTTGAATTCATAATCTTTTGTAAAAAATATGTAAAATATTCAAATTATTTAATTTAAATTTAAAAAGTGTATACCTGTTTGAAAATTATTTATAATTTCACTCCTCGAGATAAAATTAACATCCCTATAACCCTTTAAGTGATTCAAAATATTAAAAAAAAACTGATGTATAAAATACAAATTATTTGGATTGATGATAACATTCCACACTAAAGGCTGTTAGTTCGTATATTTATAGAACTGAACTGAACAAAAAAAAACTGAACATTAATAACAAAATACTGAATTTATTTATAATCATTTTTATAGCTCTATAGTACTTTAAACTATCAATATGCATAATTTTATAAATAAAATGAGCTCAATTATGAATTATTTGAAGTATTTTTTTCAAGAATGTACTGGGAACATCTGTAATTTTTATTCTATTTGCATGTGTTAAGTCTTTATAATCTACTTATAAATATTAAAGGATGTAAAAGCTTAATTTAGATACCCTATTGTTATTAATTAATGATCCAAGAAGAATGCTTCCAGTCATTCTGAATAAACGTTGTTTCTACAAAGATTATCCAATGTATTTTTCATTTATATCAGAAACTTAAACATTAGACGTTAAGAAAGGAAAAATTAATCAAGGCATGTTCCCCCATCGATGCAAGTCACTGAACAGAATCTCGATTTCTAACAAAGCAAAAATATACTTACATGGAACCGTATATTTAAGTAATTAACTGCTAATTGCTTCTCATTACTGTTTATATTTAACTCATTTAAGTGAATCCGAAGATGTGTTGTATGAAGGAAGATTGGACGTTTGCGTGCTGTTTAATCAACAGCTACGGATGGAATAAATGAAAACTTAATCCCCTGGGATCTTTGCTTCAGGAATGTTAATGTAATTTAAAATCGACTCATATGTGAAAGGCAAGTAAAGCTCCGTCTCTAACGCTTTTATTTTATTGTTATTTTTAGAAATCAAGGAAGACATCAAATGAATGGTATAACTCAAACTCTTTTACGTTTTATTATTTGCTTCTCGTCCTTCTTTTAACCTCTTAAACTTCACCAGAATGCTAAAAAAAAGGCATATTTTTTGCATGTAACTAAGCATAATACTTAATAGAATGAGAAAATGGAAGGATTTTATATTAATTTTCAAGTTTTTACACTATTTTATATTTTGTAATTGGAGCACATGGAACCCCTAAGTGTTTGCTTTTCATAAATATACTCTGCATGCTATGTGATGACTGTTTCATATAAAAATAATTTTTCTCACCCACCTACAAAAAAAATCTTGTTTTTACTTCTTTTTCAAATATTTGAGGGCACTGTGTGTATGCGCGCGCGCGCGTGTATATCTATATATATAAAAATTTATATTTATATATATGTGAAATCGCTTCACTCCAACACCGTTCAACCGACCACTATGAAAATTGGCATGTATATGTATTTTTTAGTGGAGACGGGTTTTGTTATATCCTCATTGTTGCAGCTTCCCACCAGGGGGCGCTGCAGCAAAGCAACTTCTACATCGTTCAATCAATTGCCAAGTTGCCAACATGGTCACCAAAAACGATGCGAACTTGACTTTATCACCAACGTTTCGCTATGTTTCCATTGAATCGCCATTATAATGTAAGGGGCGAAGTTGCTTGCGAATATTATAATTTTAACGCAAAATAAATACAACAGAAAGTAATATTACTCATCCAGATGTAAATTATTCACACTATTTTAAGCGTTCATTACTCTCAATTTGTGACAATGTGTTACTTTTGCTAAACAGAGATTAGCTTAGGAAGGTGTTTTCAAAAATTGCCCCACAAGAGAGTTGCGGGGTCTTTTCAATAAAAAAAAGTCCTCTTTACCAGCTATTAGACCTTCAGACTTAAAGTTTAACAAATATATATGTATATATATATATATATATATAAATATATATATATATCATTCAGCTGAGATATGCAAAAGCTTTTTTTTTTGTTTAATTTGTAATTCACGTAAAATTAAAGGGACACAGTACGATTCAATTGACAAAAGTCGGTCAAAAATCAAAATGTAATTTTTTTAGACTAAATTATTATTAATATACTTTTATATAACTTTACAAAATTTGAAAGCTTTAAATTTAAAAAAATGCAGAATTATAATAGCTTTTACGTTGGTTTTTATTCACACCCCTAGGGCAAATCTAAACTTTAAACTGACTTATCTCAGAAAGATAAAATAACTAATTTGACTCTATTTAAAATGCTAAGGGTTTTTTTCTATTGTGCCTAATGCTTTGAATTTTTTATTACCTATTGCTAATAGTACATGTAACACAAGTCGGTATGCATTTTTGATCTAAGCAGTACTTGTTTTATAAAAAATAAATTAACTCAGGATTTATAGATTTTTAAGGAATTTTCAATAACCATTCATAAAAAGAATATTGTACAAATACTAATTATGTTATCGTAAAACCCATACCAACTTTTGTTATACAAGTTTGATGATGTACTTACAAATCAAATTTCATGTGTCTACGTAAATTGTAAAATCATTTCACAATTTAAGTCTTTTGTTTAAAAAATTAAATGGCTAGAGCTTTTTATCAAATTGTGAGCACAAAATCTGTTTTACATAGTTTGCACATATAGGAGGCAACCAAGGAAATTTTTAAAACCTTAAAACTTCTTTATCCTTAAATTTGTATTGTTTAATTTCTCAATTAACCCGTGAAAACAGCGGGTGCACCAGTTAGTATATATAGATATATAGTTAAATAGTTAATATTATGTACTATACATATGTTTACATTGATGGAGGTTCGAGGGTTTTATGCAAATCAGTCGCGAAGAACAAGCCAGTTTTTAATAGTAATGAAAATTTATTAAAGAAAATGCAATCCTTGAAATACAGAATTTCAGCAGCAATATTCTCAGAATACATTTCAGAAGGGCTACACACTATCAACAGAACTCAGACAAAATTATAAGGGTCTAAAATAAACGT